>UXGD01004201.1:0-17842 GCA_900474315.1 Torymus auratus | reverse complement strand
AAGCTGCAATATTAGACCCTAACGCTAAAAAAAACTAAAGTTCTGGTCACTTTTAGCTTTATTTTGAAAAAAGTCTTAAAAAAATCTTTTCTTAAAACGGCAACTACTTAACTTTAGAAAGTCTTCAATATCATTTCAAATAGAGAAAATGAAACTAAAGAAAACGAGCTTTAATATTATGCTTTTGTAGGGACTAAAAAATCTCGATTCCTTCCAAAGTTATGAACGTTTGAAATTGAACATCGAAAATGCACTGTTTAATCCCCAAAATTCACTGTTCGACTGCCTCGCAAAAAAAGGAAGCTACGGAGACGTGCGATAGTGAACAAGTCAATTATTTCAAAAACTTACTATAATTACAGAAATATTGTATACCTACGGCTGAGAGAAAGAAGAACGTATCTCGGCGCACGGATGAAGAACGACGTATCTCGAACCTCGAATGAAGAACAACGTATCTCGGCGCGAGGATAAAGAACAACGTATATCGGCGAAATACGTCGTTCTTCATCCGCGCGCCGTGATACGTCGTTCTTCATTTTCGCGGCAAGATATGTCGTTCTTCATCCGCACACCGAGATACGTTCTTCTTCCTCTCAGCCGTCGATATTGTCTCGCTCTCGTGCAGCCCTATTATTCAACTCTCTGTCGCTACGAATTATAGGGACTCTCACCAGAAAATGAAGCTCGGCAAAAGCCCAAGAATCGCGCGAATTCCGCAATAGCTATAATACCCGCAACGATCCCTATCTTCGCCATTAATTATTCCCCGTCTTCAATTAGAGTTGAGTATTTCAACGGCTGGCGGACTCGCTCGTCTCATTAACCGATTTGTTAATCGACCGCGCGTCGTCTAAATCCTTGCGGCGACTTATCGTGCGGTGCGCGCGCAGGACTGGCAGACTTCCTGCGATTGTCGATCGGAGGTTTCAATTATCGGTACACTCCCTCCTCCATTCTCCGCAGAGGCGGCGGCGGCGGCGGCCATCATTATCCTTCTCCCTGGCGAGGAGCAGTCGCGTCTCTCGCACCCCGTAAGAAAGTCGCGCGCCGACCGCAGGAGCTTCTGTGTGCAGCGAGAGAGGAGAATGAAGGCTCGGGGCGCCGATGTCTAAGCAGCAAACGAGAGTCCGCGCCCGGGAGCGCGCCTCTAATCGTGGAGATGCATATCTCGCGGGCCGGTACTACTTACCGCCGCCGCCACCGCCGCACTCGGCCGTCCTCATGAGGAGAGGCTACTCCCGCGGACGTTAGTTGGCCCGAGGATAAAAATGCCCCCGAGGGAGGCGCTGCCGCCAGAGCTCGAGGTCGTGAGTCACGTTGTGGCGCTTCTCTTCTCTCTCCCTCCTTATCCCCGGTGGATGTCCACGAAGGAGACCTTACACGTGTTCGCTTTCATATAGCGGTCCCCGTCCCTCTCTCTCTTCTTCTTCTTCTTTTTCCGCCTCTCGCGTGTGCGTAGCTATACGTGCGAGCAATTGAATGGGTAAATTGCAACGACGGAAGTGTCCCTGACGACGTGCTGATTGTCTGACGTAACCCTCCTTCGTTGTGCTCCGCGGCGCTTCTGATAAGAGTTAATAAGGATCGCCGCGCTTCTATGAGCCACCGGTTATTCCTTTCGGTTATACTTTCATTGTCATCCGCGCCGCTAAATCCTCGTGAACGTTTGGAAATTGCTGGTACTGTAATGCATATAGCTATATACCGGGACTCGTGCTCTACCGGTCTGCACTCTTTTCGCGTCCATTGTTGTGTCGACCGCCTGTGGAATGTCCACTTGCTACCGCATGCGATGTTTTTAAACGGGAAACTGGATGAAATAATCCGCACGCTATGGAATACCATTTCGCAGTGTGAACACTTTGTGCTGTATCGAACATTCATTTGATTTGTCGATTTATTCGTAGAGTGTTGATGGAAAGCTCGAAATAGTATTACATTTTTTTCGATTTTCCACGAATAAATAAATAAAACAATTTTTTGTAAAAATTGTCATTAAAATGGGCTATATATTTTATAAATAAATTGTTTACTACTAGCTGAGATTAGGATTGAATTCGGACATTACTAAAGCAAAGGATTGATAATCTAATAAACCCACTTATAATACTGGATGGTACTGATACTGTGGCAATGTATGCCTTCGTGGCTTTTTGAAAAGGCTTATATCCAAACGATGACCTGAAACTAAACAAGTACAGTTACAGATGTCAAAATTACATTCTTGGATGTATATTTTTGCATGAAATAAATTCTGCAACGTGAGTTCTACTTTCTGCACTTTTGTCGATTTACTTGAGACCGTGAATCCTTTGAATTTAAAATGAACTGCGCATGATCGTTTACATTAAAATCCGCTTCGGGTTATATCGTGGCATAGTTTTTATACGCCAGCACGTGTAGTCATGGGAATGCTATTTCAACCTCTATCCATCTCCAAATAGATCCAAATACATAGCAAACGATTGAACTACAAATGTCTAATAATTTAGAGGAATTGCTTGGTAAACAAATTCCGTAGGAAATTCTTGCCCTCGAGCGCACTACATAAACTGCTATTTTGAATAATAAGATCAATATTTGCATAAAGACGTTTTATTCCTTTCATTTTGACGCTTGATATGAGTCTCGATTGTCAGTAATTGTTAATACGATTTACTGGCACATTCCTTAGAAAAATATATTAAAACTCCATTTAATGTAAAACATTAAAATCTGTATGTATATAAGCGTTACATTTGCAAATAATAATAGTAAAATAAAACTAGACACGCGAGTTAATTGCTCACTCAATGCAATATCTCGCTGAGAACTTAAAGTGCGACAATTTTCGCAAATTAGCAAAGCTCAAGAAAAAAAGGGTATACGATGAGACGTCGAGAAATATTTGCGTTACCCGAGATCAGTATTTTTTTCAAGCCATTTATACCCGCACTCGGCCAGATGACATATTCCCGTCTGTAATTACATCTCTCGGCCGACGCACGGAAACCCATACATATATATACACACTTGTATAACAGAAAGTCAGGCGGGGCGCACCCTCGAGAAATGGAACGGACGCGCTCGGCCACGGGAGTAGTACCGCGAAGAGAAGCAGCGCGCGTGTATATAAAGCTCCCGTTAATGACGATAAATCTCCGCTTCCACATCTTCCGCTTCTCCGGCGGCGATTATTATTATTTATTTTTATCAACGCGGCGGCGGGCTCTCTTTCTTTCGGAGTGCACGCCTGATTGTACCGAGCTGCGTGCCAGTCGCGCGCTAATTGTGACACGCGCGCTCGCGGCTGTGAAATTGCGCCGCCCTGCGTCCTGTCGAGTTGTTTGTTAGTTTGCCTTTACTTCCGAGTCGCGTGGCCGCGGGTTCGGAAAATTGGGAAATGAGTGCGGCGAGGGAAGGAAAATGAGAGCGACAAGTAGTTGGGTGGCGGATATAACAATGTAGTTTTTCCTAATGATGCAATGTACAGTAGAATCTTTAGAAAAAAAGAAGAAACAGTTGGTTGATGTTATTTTATGTAAAAACTGCATAATTTCGATTTTTTACATTATAGCTTAGGATGAAATATCATAACATTTATTCAATTCTCTATAAAATATATTCAAACTATTTGTAGTAGTCTATAGGTACACTGAGAGAAATGTAAGAAAATTTACTAGAATTGTAAGAAAAATTACTATATTGGATAGTGACTCAAATTTTCATGAAATTTACTACAATTTATAGTAAGAATTTCTATTATTTTATAATTTTTACTATAAAAATAGCAATTTTTCATGAAAATTGTAGTCTATCTCACGGTTACTATGGAATGTAGCAATTTTTTCCTACACAATTTTTCTCCATGTATATACCTACTTTTAATCGAGCAATAAGTAAACATTATGAATAACAAATATTTTCGTACACGATAAATGATGGGAATGATAATCCGCAATGTACATATCTGTTAATTAGTAGTAGCCGTTGTAAGTATGAGGAATTATATTTTCAGAGATTATCCGCTTATTCATTAGCAATTACACGCTACGTTGCACAAAAACACTCGTAGCTCTGTGAACCTTTTCCAGTTCCATTTTTCAAACGCTAAACGCAAACACATGCGCTTTTCTAATCACCTCTTCACATTTAAGTGAATCTTAATCTTTGCGCTCGTATAATACCTCGCTATAACTGATGAGACGAATTTGTTACACGCATCTCTGCGAATGTTCGCTCTTCCGCGGTCGGGGAAAATCAAGCTGTACGAAAACCGCTATATACGCGAGGAAATTCGCGCACTTTCGCGTCGCCTCGGCTCTGCGCGTGCATCGACAAAAGTGCGATCCCGCAGCCGCGCACACACGGCTTGCCTTATTATTATCATTATCTCGTGGTGCACGCGCGGAGCATCCGATTTCATAATTCAGCGGGCCGGCGGGCGGATATGCATTGCGGCAACCGTTATGCGCGCCCGCGAAGATGCTTCGGCGATATCGCCGCAAATACGCATTACGCACGGACAGCGAGGGAGAAACATAGAGAGAGAGAAGGAGGAGGGGGAGGGAGAAGAATTATTCAGGCTGCATTATCCCGATTAGAATCGGCCACGGTTTGCACACGCGTGTGTGTATGTGAAGAACTCTCTCGGCGTTCGGTGTGTATCGATTCGTCCCGCTTATTGCGCCTGGAAAGGGTTATGAATCGGGATGCATTAAGGGCCCAAGCCACTACTAGCCCATTACCGCGTTTATTCCGCTCATCGGCATCCGCTAGAATAAACTGTTCCAGGAAGAATTCCGTTTTTGGAGTACAGTTTCGGGACGATCGACTGGTAATTCACGATCGATTGCGGAATATCCGAGCTTACGTGATTTTCGTCAGATATATACATAAACAATGGGAGGCAAACCAGACGAATTGCCGAATATAACGGGTTTTCAAACTTTACTACTACTATTTTTGTACGCAAAATAATCTTATGAATACATATCATTATAAACATTCAATCATCAATTACACTTTAATTTCATCTCAAATTTAAAAGACCAATATATGCGCTTTAATTTTTAGAGAATTAATCATCTTCAGGTAACATGCGCGATTGACCGAGATTCCTTTAATATACTCATTAATTTCAATTTTGACTACCGTAATGTTAATGTTCAATTACACATGTGATTTAAAAGTGATTAAAATCAGAAAAAAAAGCTTCAGCAACCTAGTGAAACACGAAGAAACCTATACATCAGCCATACGCAAGGAATGATAGGAAGCGCTGTTAAATATTATTAAGATTGAGCTTATCTTGTAATCAATTGATACTGTAATTGCGAAAATCACAGCGCTCTTGTATAGTCAGGACTTTTACGACGCATAAAGTTCATCTCGTGTCCTCGAGCTTGTCGATTTGCCGCCGCGCCGCTAATCGCCACATCCGCGACGCAACAGCCACTAAAACCTCAATTATCTGCGTGTGTGCGCTGTTTTATTGCGTTTTAATGGCAACCACGTCTGTTCGTGTACACCGAGCATTTTTAGCGAGCCGGGAAAAGGGGTAAATGTAAACATTGGCGCTCGGCACCGCGCGTCGATTTCTGTAATTGTGCGGCGTGCGTGAGCGCGCACGTAATCTCTTTTCACTTGTGTCGGTGATCAGCAGAGGCTCTTCTCTCCAGAATAACCGATCGTTAGGAATAACAGCTGCGCGGACAACGCTCGGTCCGAGGCTTGAGCCGTATCGCGGAATATTAATTAGATCGGTCGATCTGCTATACGCAGTTTCTCGCGCGCGCGTGTCTAGAGCTCGGAATGGACTTTTAGCGTGCTGCTACGTATAGCGATTAGAAAATCGCGGAACGCAGCCAGTGATTCCGGTGATGTACGATCTGCTATCACTACTCATTACCACATACCTGCTTTGTGTGAGAAGTGCAATTCTCAGAGTTGCGTATCAGAAGGAGGAGTTTCTCCGAGATTTATTATTTTTGACTGGGAGGCAAAATTTTAATGAACAGCACGCGGTTTGCTTTAGAAAAATGCAAAACTGTAATTACTTCCTAGATATACTTGAAATCTTTTAGCTTACAGCGCGGTACATGTAAAAAGCATAGTATTAGGTATTTGGATAAATTAAATAGATGTATGTATCAAATATATGTAAATATGTAGATATGTCGAGTTACATCATGTTAAGTTCTCCCAGACCAAAGACCACTTAATATTCAAAAACATATTTTTAACATGTTCATTTGAGTAGTTTTTTTTTTATTTTATGGGGAAGCAAATATTTTAAGAACAGAAGCAAAATTTAGTGTAAATTTTCATTAAGATTAAATAGTTTGGATTCCTCTTATCGTACGGTAACATAACAACAAATTTAAAAAAATGGTATTTATCTTGAAAAAAGTAAAGATACGATCATGAAGACTTAGCAGTTTTGAGTGTTTTGTTTATCATTGTGTGGATAATAGAAAAATCAGAAACCTTGCAATGTAAAAGTTCCCAGAAAGGTTGTAAAAGTCTGTAATCTCGATAACAAATGTCGGACAGTGGATATTTTATTTTCTAGTGGTAAATAATCTTGCGTAATATAGCGATAAACAATGTTCTATGAAAACTAAAGCTTTTAAAGAAACGTTATTAAAAAATATAATCAATTAGAAAATAGAAAATTCATGAATAGCGACGAATTTTAATTTTTTAACTAAAATAAGATGACATTTAAGAAAGATTGTTAATTTAAGAATGCTTAAGATAGAATCATCATCAAATGAATCAAAAAGATTAACGGTCTTAATAATAAACTTAAAAAATATAATTCAACATAAAAAATTCATAAATGATGGGGAATAAAATATGTCAAGGATTTTTTAGGATATTGTTATATCTGTCAATACAATACTCTAGTCTAATTTAATTGAACTCATTTATTATATTTTTGGCATTTTAATAAATAAGTATTTCGGTAAATGTTGCAAGAAATGCTTCTTTATTTCATTTTTACATAAAATATTTTAAATTAACTTTAACAATAGATTATAATTATTGTATTCGAAATAACTTACAAAGTATTACATCACATTACAGTCTCTCCTCCTAAAACTACGGAAGCTGCACCAGGAAGCAAAATTTCACCAGTCTTGACAATTTGTTCTTTTAATCCTGATTTTACACTTGCCGCATGGATACGCATTGAATCAGGAACGTGCAACCAAGGCCTAAGATCTAATTTGACGGCCTTATCGGAAATATTAATTAACAGTACGACGGGCGCATAATGAGGTAATCTTCTGACAACTCCGAGGACAGTATTATTTTTATCTGTACTTATCTCAAGCTGGCCAGTGCGGACAGTCAAAGATTTTTTAAGCCTTGCAAGTGTCTGGAAGACTTTGAAATGAGAGGTAGCAGCTATCTTCTCCGCAGCTAAATTAAGAGTCTTGTAATTTTGGTGAACTGGTAACCACGTCTTTGGATTCGTCGAAAAGCCAGCGCTCGTTGTATTGTCCCATTGGAAAGGAGTTCTTGCGGGATCTCGTGATTTTGACTCATACCTGTCCCTACCTGCATTGCAACCCGCTGGGTCAACCGTTTCCTCGAAGGTCATAGGCCGATCAACCATACCGATCTCATCCCCGTTATAAATGACTGTTATACCTGGTAAGATAGTTGCCAGCATTGATAATTGATCCGCCCTATTGCTGTTGTAACCAAGTCTCGAGGCCACTCTTCTGTTGTCGTGGTTCCCGATGACCCAGTTGGCGCTGTTCCCAATAGGCATGTTGTCCACCCATGTTCGAATCTCACGTACGTAATCTGAAGCTCGCGAGTTGTTGTTCAAAGTTGCAATGAACATGAAGTTGAATGGATCCACGCCAACTGTGTAGTACTTCATCATC
Source organism: Torymus auratus (assembly GCA_900474315.1). Taxonomy (NCBI): domain Eukaryota; kingdom Metazoa; phylum Arthropoda; class Insecta; order Hymenoptera; family Torymidae; genus Torymus; species Torymus auratus. Next base: position 9,956 of record UXGD01004201.1, on the reverse strand, counting down.
AAAGGAAGCGGTGATCCTGCCTCCACGATCGCATATTTTTTATCCGATTTATGAGTCTCGGAATGCTTATCCATCAGTTGGCGCCAGCTAGTCGTCAAATCGTAAATTTCATCCTGGTCTTTCGTGTATAAATGTATAAGGTAATCATAGTCATCTGGTAAAACTCCAGGTCTGTTAGAACGCGGTTCGTCACGCAAAAGCGCATCTTCAAACAAATGGATTATGGCATCGATACGGAAACCGTCGACACCTCTATCTAACCAGAATGTTAGAACATTCTCCATTTCCTTACGAAGAATGGGATCGCGATAATTTAAATCTGGTTGAGCGCTAGCAAATTGGTGATAATAAAATTGTTTACGTTCTTCATTCCAAGTCCATGCAGGTCCCGTAAAAATAGAGATCCAATTATTGGGTGGCAATATTTTACCGTTAGGTCCTACCTTTCCATCCTTCCAAACATAGAAGTTATCGTAGGGTTTAATACGCTTCACACTTTTCTTGAACCATTCGTGCTGATCTGAACTGTGGTTTGGTACTAAATCCAACAGAACCTTTAACCCTAATGCTTTGGCCTTAGCAACAAGGTTGTCAAAGTCCTTGAGCGTCCCATAATTTGGATCGACATCAGTAAAATTGGATATATCATAACCAAAATCTACTTGTGGACTAGAGTATATTGGCGAAAGCCATAAAGCCTTAGCCCCAGCATCACGGATATGTTCAAGTTTACTTGCTATACCGTTGAGATCACCAATTCCATCGCCGTTACTGTCCTTGAAACTACGCGGATACACTTGATAAATAATACTGTTTTCCCACCATTTTGGTGGTTCCTTTTCTTCTGCGTGTACGATACATTGCGATATTAAGACGGCGAGACTTAACAGTAGTACGTTCGACATGGTTGAAATGTGCTTCAGTAACTGAGTTTCCAATTTTATATCGTAAATTGAAGGCTGATACTTGATAAAAAATGTTTTATCTTATCACAAGTTTATATCTCTAGAGAAAATTCAGGTTTTTATATTTTTAAGTTATACTGATTTCATCGAATTACCTTAATAAAATTATGAGAAATAAACTATTGCATAATAAATCAAAACAACGCCAATTCTTTTTTGCATCATTTGATATCATTGATATATAAAATAATCTCAAATGGATATAATGTTACAATAACATTATAAATCAATAACTATTTCGAGCAGCTAAAATGGTATCAGCGATTCTTTACAACATACTAAACATCTCTGAAATGTAAAAAAAACGTTCTTGGACATTCAATTTCAAATTTTCATTGCGTGTTCATCTATATGAAAAGATTAGAAGAGCAGATTCAATAAGAAAGTTATTTTCAAACACGTAGTTATATCAGTTAAAATAATACTGCGATGTCAGTTATAATGCATCGTAGGTTACAAGGTTACTCAATATTTCGTTACTACTTGGATACCCTACATCGCGGAAGATGTCTGTGACACATCAATAGTCGAGGTCTTTCACTGAATTATTGATAAGATCAAAAACAATAGTAACGTGTAATTTCGATTACTGGAATAAATAGTTTACCGCTTCGACATAATCTAGAAAACAATAATTTTTAAAGTTATAAAATGATAAACACTCTAGTGGAGCTCTGGCTGATAATGACATTACTGACGATATCTTTTGATAAAATGATTGATATTTTTGTAATAACATAAAAGACCTTTATTATGCTGAGAACGGATTTAATAATATTTAAAAAATCTTAAAATTTAAAAAAAACTTATTTCCAAGTTACACTAAAGTTCTAATTAATCTGTTGCAATTTGAAAAGTTATGAATTGCTAAGGGATTACCGTTTGTGTAGCAGATATCTATATGTATATAATGGTTAATTAAGGCGTTTAATTAGTAGTGATTTTTAGTCATTGTTTGGCTATATTTAATAGATTAGAAATAGATGTAGACAAAAAATATTCACTTAAAGATTATTTAGTTCAGTTATTTATTTATTTGATTCTAAAATGCTTCTAAATATTTTTATCCGAAACATTTTTTTCAATGTCCTAAAAAATTGTTAAAACATTGCTTTTTGGTTTTAATGTTATGGCAGAAAAATAAGCTAAATATTACTCGATGTGTAATAATTAGGTCACAACAGGCTATTAGCATATGCCTATATCTCGAAACTGCTTTGAATAATCCAAAAATAAAACGAAGTGATTTCCCAATAATAATACACTCAACGGTCATTATTAGCCTTATCAATAAGGCAGTTTAAAATCATACACACGCACATATCGCGCATTCCCCACCAAAGTGAAACTACCTCTTTATTTCTCAACTTTTCCTTTTCCCCTTTTTCATTTAAGAAATTAATTACCGCGAACATCCGTTCGCCCATCCGTTCACTTGGCCAACGTCCGTCCCGCAGGAAGAGTTTTTTTTCGACCGCAGTATTAGATATACTTGCGCGGCGACGAAGAAAAATCGCTTGGCACTTTGTTAACGAATCAATTTTCCTCAATTGTGCGCACTTGTCTCGCGCTGCTGTCAAATAAGTACACCTCAATGCGAGTTTTTGCGATATACCGCACGCGCCTCGCGCGCCAGCTCCCGCGTTTCTTTTCTTCTGCTCATCGCGTCCTTGTGTATCTCTTGATCCATTACCGCGCGCGCCGCGAGGATTCTACCGCTTTTTGTTCGCAGCGCCGCGTGGAATGCGCTATACTTTCTTCGTGCTGTGTGTTTACTTCTGTGTGAAATTTCACACCGCTTCTTTTCATTAACCGCCCTGTCATTCAATCAACCTCGCACTCGAGACACTGTCATAATTAAGCTAAATTGTTGATTTTTTTTCAGCTAATTGTAGAACTTATGGTTCTCCATTGCGCAGATAACATGGCTGATACAAGTAAAACACGTTTTATACATTACATAAAGCTTTTGAGTATACGGCCAGATGAAATGTGTGTCAAGGTGAGCAATGTTCTCTGAAACGAAATACCAATAATCAAGATTGAACAATGTTCGTTTAATTACTCCTTACACGGCTCTCCTCTCCGTTTTTACAGCAACCGGCCATCCGCAGACAATCGCAGCTACTGCAGCGAGACGATTGATCATACGACCCTTTGTTCGGTCTACTACGCGGCGAATCTCATCGCACTTAGCAGTAGCTGCATCAATGCGGCGGCTCAGCGCGCGAAATTGCCTTTAATTAGAAAACGCAACGAGCGATAAGATGCGCTGATAAAATTCCGCGGCCTTCCGAAAGTATATACACGCGGGATCATTAAAGGCCGCGCACGCGCGCGCGCGGGTAGACGATGAATGGAGAAGAGAAGCGCAAATACGCGCGTGCGCGATAATTGCTGCACGCGCGCGCGAGGTCCATGAGGATTCGCACACGCGCCGGATGTATTTGCATACGGCTGCAATTAAGATCGGCGTTAAGCCTGCGCGCGCCTCAGTATAAAGAGAAAGAGAGAACCGTGCAACCCTTTACTTTTGTGTGTATATTTCGATACCTCGTGCGCGCACGCATATACATATGAGAATTTATGTTTATCTAGGGATTCTGCCTGTGTATAGCGGTGCGTTAGCGTGAGGGTATGCAGAGAGATGCATTGCGAGGTTGTGAAAGGCTTACTTATCGGAGTGCATTAATTGTAGATTAGCCTGCTTTCGAGGACTTCGCGCATGTATAGTTTAACGTGAGAACAGTTTTTAATAACGCTCGAGTGGTCATCAAAGTTTATGGGTTAATAATTTTCAATATATTGTTTCGCGCCTTATCCAGCATCTGTTGAACAAGATTGTCTGATAAAAATAAGTCACTATAATTAAATAATATTCGTAATTAACACTCTATAGACCCTTCTATGAAGGAAATCATTTATGCAAAGAGTAAAGCATTATTATTTGCATCTCATATTCACTATCTTTTTTATTCAAAAATATTTAAAAAGATTATTTAAAAAGGGCGATTATTAATTTCTATATACTGTTATTTTAAACAAAATTAGTTATTATTGGTTAGCTATGAAACAGTTATCTGGTTCAAATTTGATTTTTCTATATACACAACTTCTTATTTGTAATAAATCAGAATTTATTATACGAAAGCTTCTACAGTAATTTGCTCCGAATGCATCGAATTTTCAACGTAACCGTATGTAATTGTATACTATTAAAAGTACACAAAAACTTGTTTTTTTTTCATGCAATTTTCTTATAAACCCATACTTTGGCTGTACCCTGATACAGTTAGTAGAATCCCAGCGCCTGCGGGCCAATTAAGCATACGCCGCTGCTTGGGGAATTAAACGCGCCTGCTGGCGCTTTAATTTTCATGCGTTAAAAAGCGTCTGAAACGGGCGCGAAAAATTGCTGCTGCTAGGCTCTGTCACAGTTTCGAGAGCATAGCCTAGTGTGCATATTATACATATGTATAGCGAGCATCATCTTGCTGACTGCCAAGGAGCGTAAGGAGCGAAAGAAAGAAGACGATCGCGCAGACGCGAGTTACCGTTGCGGCTAAGTGAACCCGATGTAACGACGAGATTAGGGATAAAGCACCGCTCATAATAATTATTAGCGGGCGCGCGCGCATCTAACTTGCGCGCCTTCGAGGAAAGGCAGAAACGGTGCACACGACGCGACGGCAAAAAGAAGGAGGGGAAGAAAAAAAAAATTCTCCGGAGCTTAGGCGCTTAGGCTGTGCTCCCGCAGGGATCATCTATCGTTTTTCGCCGTTTTTGCGCATCGCCAATCGTTTTGGTTTTTATATACCTTCGCTGAAATTCCTCGGAGAAGATTATTCCCCGCGAAATCACTTTCCGGATTAATTTGGCTTATAAACGTGGCAAGCAATCTGATCCTTAGTGCTGAGCAGCACGCGGAATCCGTTTGATTGAGACGAACATTACGCGTGCTAAGAAGTCACTATTTAGCATTATTCCAGATATACCACTAGATTTTTCTTATTTTAATAAATTAAAATTTTTTGTCGTGTGAAATTTTTATTTTATGGTCTGATTTCATACAGGCTGAGTATATCGGATTAGTGCAATCTGCGAGACTTTCAACATGTTTTTTCAAATTTAATTTACGCTTCCGTATCAAGGTCAGTAATTCGAAATCCGTCATAAATATTGCATCATCAGGTAAATGCACAATTCGCCAAGGAAAATATAAAATTATTTGTATGCGTTTCTATTTTTAGTTCGTCTTACTCAGACCGCTTATTTTTCTATTGAATATAAAACTATATGAGCGTGACGTTAAAAGAAGAAGTTTTGCCAAATAATATTCAAGAAGATAATATGTTTCCTACAATAATAATAATAACTTTTTTAAGTTCATTAAACTTGAAAAAAATACATATATCAGTTATTTCAAAACGCTTATTTTAAGTTTATTTAAGCTTTTCGCGCTAATAGTCAATAATAGATATCTTTTGTACTCGTGTTTGCTTTCATTATGCTTTAATCGCTGCTCTTCAATCGAAATAACATGTGTGATATGGAATGTCTGATGCTTGTGAATATGAGAAAGGTACACTTGTATTTGAAGACTGATACGAAGAAAAATCTTTCTCCGTGTTTAACCACTACAGTCTACTAGCCCGAATTCAATATGACCCAGTAGTGACGCGGCCATAATGATGAGATACCAAACTATATTTTTAATAACATTTTTCACTTATCTTTGTGCAACAGGTTTGTTACAATTTTTACTAATATATTATTCTTAATTGTTCATATTAATAATCGCCTAATAATCTGTACTAAATAAATCTTCGATCGAATACATACAATGTGTACAACTAGTCGATGAAATTAGATAATATAGAGGCCCCGCACATAGTTACTCGCAGCCGAGATAAGCCGTGACACAAAGTTCTGCAGCTCTCGGTGTGCTGGTGTATAACACAGTGCTTTATCGCGAGCGACAGATCGAAAACGTGTAAAATCGCGCCTCGATCGCCAGCCGCGCGAAGAAATCCGCAGGCGACTGTGTATATAGGTGTGCATTGTCGCAGGTATCTACGGGATATCGTCGAAGAAGAACAGGATACACGGCGGTGCGCAGGCCAAGCCCGGCGAGTTCCCGTACATGGTGTCGCTGCGCCGCAACGGCCTACACGACTGCGGGGGCGCCCTTATCACCGTGCGACACGTGCTCACCGCCTATCATTGCCTCCTCGACACCGGCCTCCAGAACCTCACCGTTCTCGTGGGCAGCAACAGCCGAAGCCAGTCGCCGGGAGATGTCTATAGGGTGCAAAAGGCACTCGCCTATCCGCCCTTCGATGGGGAGGCCAAGGATGTCCTCGATCACGATATTGCCGTCGTAACGGTGAGATTTACATTTATTTGCGTATACCGCCGCGTGCCAATGGATCGGCATTGCAATTAGCGTTTATTTACATTAAGGCGACTATTAAATATATCTTATGATTTTTGGGAATTATTGAAATTGAACAATTCACGGATAATATGATAAAATACATATTAAAACTTGAATAAGCAAGATATTGATCAGTGTACCTCAATGATTTCAAACCAATGTCCGAATTATCCGAGTGAAAACATTTGTCGAAGTAGCATTGAACAAGCTACTATATACTAACACAAACAAAACTTTTTACAAGCTCGACGAGGCAGTGAAACTCTCGCAATTAGTATCGACCATTCCGTTACCAGAGAGCGAAGTGAAAAGCGGCGTCGGAGTACAGTTTACCGGATGGGGAGATGATTACACTCGGCAAAATTCCGAATTCTTGCAGAAGCTAAAAGTCACTACGGTACACAACGATGTCTGCAAGTCCTACTATCGCAAGTACGGATACGAGCACATCGTGAGGAACCACACTATTTGCACGATCAAAGCGTACGGTTCCGGTGCATGCTTTGTAAGTACATTATAACTACACTGATACATTATTGTCGGTAAGTGTGGTGTTGCACTGAAATTCACTTACGTCACGGTTTCTGGCATTTATATCTTACGTGGGTATTAAGAAACAAGAATTATCACTCCTTAAAATTGAAAGTTTACTTGCAAATTAAAACTAGAAGCAAAAGTGTTAAACTCGTATATTTGATTGCCCTACATTTTGTTATGTCTACACAACATTTTAGATACTTTTTTTAGATCTTTACTTTTTCCTCAACTTTTTTTAGTTTATCGCTAAATACTCATTACAATTTCTTTTTATCTATATGCAGAATAACACTTTTTTCCATTTTATTGTTTAGGGTGACAGTGGCGGTCCTCTTGTGTACAATAACACAGTAATCGGTGTCCTCAGTGTTGGTTTCGATACTTGCGCTAAAGGGATTCCAGATTTATTTGAAAGTGTATATTACTACCTCGATTTTATTATATACGCTATTACGCACCCCTGATTTCACAAATCGTTGCAATGTTATTGTTATTTTATGTTTATGCACCTGGATTGATCATATATTAAGATTTCATGATTATTTTGTATAATATACCGACTTTTTCTTTAAAATTCTAACACCTATGCATTGTATTTACTCTTGCTTGAATAGCTTCCTAGATGTATACATTTTAAGGAAAAAACTAAAATAGTTTAGAATTCTTTTGTTTTCCGCCGATGCGATGTACACGACTCGGCGTTATAAAAGTCCCTCTAAATCGCGCAGTACATTGCGGTTGACATTCGACCTCTAACCGCGCTCGATTGTAGGTTAAGAACGTAACTCGATTAGATTCCGCCACCCGAGGTCCTGCAAGCCCCAGATTCCATCCGAGATTTTTCCCGTTTCTTCTTCCCGCTCCCACAAGCCCGGCATAAGACATTAGCAAATTTTTCCGCCAGACAAAGGCCCATACATTCAGCCCCGAGGGCTAGCTCGCGCGCTAGAAAAAAAAATACCTCGGATCGGGCGCGAGAGAACGAGACTCGCTAATGGTTCAATCAGATTAGGCATTGTGCTTATGCGACATAAATTGAGCGCGCGGCGGTGCCGTTGTCCGCCAAATCCCGAGGCGCGCACGAAAATTCGTGCGGCTCGAGTAAAGCGCTGGGGTTCGGAGAGTCGAAGGGTATCACGTTAAAATTAGCAGATTTCGCGGCTACAGTCGAGCAGCGAACGCGGCGGGCGCGATCCGCGCGGATAGCGCGCAGAGCTAACGGAAATCTCCTATGGAGCGCGGGCGCGATGGATTTCCCCCGATGCGCCGAGGTGCATCGCGGCGCGCGGAAAGAAAGAAAACACAGAGCGCGCAGGAACGGGGAAATCGAGATTCACGATGTGCGCAGCCCCGAACGGTCGTCATTCGGTAAATGGGGCCCCCCTCGGAGAACAAGGGAGAGTAACGGCCAGCTAGCCCTGCAGAGGACACCGAGAGGGAGAGATAAATGGTGGATAGAGCGCGGGAGGGAGCGAAGGTCGCACGCTGCATGTGCAGCACTGGGAGATAGAAAAGTACCGGAAGCTGCAATGTGCACGTACTTACGGCAAATTCGCGAGGACTATACGACAAAGACGATGCGCGCGCGCTGTCCAATCGGCCGAGGCTATACTCCCTTTATCGGATCCTTATTTTCCCGCTCTTTCTCTCTCTCTCTCTCTGCGAGCGTGCCGATCGGGGATGCTTATCGATAGGAGCTAGGAAGGAGGAACAATGATAGCAGCGAGCGAGCGTGTTCATTTCGAGAGTCGTGCAATGAATTCAGCGAGCAACGGGGCCCCGGATAAGATTATTAGCCGGATATTAGCGTGCCGGCTATACGATTTCGCCAAGCTACGTTTTCGTGCTTTTCGCCATTTCCGGGACTTTCTTCCAATCTTCTCTCTTGTTTTATATCCTCCATCAGCGTTTCAAATGACGAGCCGTTCAATTTTCTCGTGCGATAATTTGCTATAAGTACTCTTATATTATTATGCGCAAATAGCTCGAATAAACATATATACAACGATAATCTATATGCATGAGATTTTTCAGGCCTCATTTATCAAATTAGTTTAACAAGATCAAGGTAATTTGCAAGGTGTGTATTCACCGTTTACCGGCGAAATTGAAAATAACCGTGCCGACAAGTGGCACAGAGTATATATTGCAGCCTCGTATATATACAGGCGAGGAGAGAGAGAGGGAGCACCGCTTGAAAACAATTTATCAACATCATACGGAAAATCCTACAGGCGCTCAGGACGAAAAAAAAGGACGAAACACCACGCACGCACCTGCATTAACATTCTACGCGTGAAAAAGCCTGCGCGTCCCTCTTTCCCTCGTAAACCGCTGCGGCTGGCGATTTTAGTCCTCAGCGGGGAATTAGCATAACCGGCGAGAGCGGAGATGCAGCAGCAACGGAGAAGAAGCGCAGGAGAGAGAGAGCGAGAAGCAAACGGGAGCACGGAAGAGAATGTTGAGAAGAGGCGCAGTCGGTAGCCATTGAGGAGAGCTGTAGGAGAGAGAGAGGAAAACGAATGACCAAAGGCGAAAGCAGCGGTGAGGATGAGCAGAGCCGCGGCTGGCTGTCGGCTCTACTCCGTATATGTAAGTGGGTGTGGAAATGAGAGAGGGCGTTATGTAAGCGTTATTAAGCGGCGACGTGTACCACTGCCCGCAGCACGCGTGTGCGCATTTGTAGCAATCCGAGAGCTGGCTAGGATGTACTGTTAGATATTTCAGCTTAACCTTCAAGATCGCTCGTTCGCCTGACGGTAAGTGGGTGCGAATTGCCAGCGATCGCGCGGGGGAGGCCTATTCCTCTGATGCGAAAGGAGCGATGTTTATCTTTGGATTACGCTGCTTTCTGGAAAGGGAGCGGGCGAATAATCCCCTCGTTGACGCTTTGTTCGCGTATTTCCTTGCACGTTGTTGTTGTTGTTGTTGGTAGAAATAGGTCGACTGTTGCTCAACATTACATTGAGACTTTGTGCCTTTGTATGTTAGCATCGCCAGTATAGTCGGATAATTAT
>UXGD01004200.1:0-17845 GCA_900474315.1 Torymus auratus | reverse complement strand
ATTTTTAATAGCCCATAACTTTTTTTAAAATCGACATTTTTTAATGAAACATAGCTTAAATTAAAGCTTTTTTGCCTTCTTTTTGAAGCTCTCCAGCCCATTTATATGACTGCAATATTCAATAAGCTATTACTAAAGAAAGAAACCCCATTTTTATCGAAAATTATTCATTTTAGACATAAATAGCTTGAATCTCGGAAAGGAAGGCCCATTCACAAAAATCCCGAGACATGTGTCTCATTATTTGACATAAAGAAGTACCTCCTACAGTTTTAGCCAAATCCAGGATCCGCACCCCTGACCATCTCCTTGTAAGTACTTGTTACGTTTTCAAAAATACTATAGAGACAGTCGATTAATATATAATTATTAATATTATTGTATTTTTTAATCATTTTAATTTATTTATATATACTCTTTGTTAAGTAACTTCTTACGTTAGAGATATACTGTTAGATAAGATGAAAAAAGTATGCGGTTATAATTGTATTTTATTAATCAGTTTTGTGCATACGGATTTCGGAAATAATGTTTCATGTTTCTAAATATAAACATGCTAATAGCTAAAGCAATTGATAATTAGAAACAATATTTTTGAAGTAATTTATAAACCTTTAATATATTAATATTTAGTTACCTTAAAACGATTGAATTCGTTATTTTAATTTTAAAGAAATGTAGATTATTAAATACATTGAACTTTAAATAAGATACGACTAAACCTTCTACAATATCAGATTACAGAAATATTGGAACTTAATGTACAAATAGAGTATATACTATGTCGAGTACCTGCGCAATGTGATAAACTTAGAATGGGACGCCGATCAACGTAAACAAACCAGTCGGATGGTTAAACTCGCCGCGGTAGCACAGATTTCGATCGCATATACACAAGATGCCGGAAGCAACGCCAATCTCACCGAATTCCCTCGTGTACAGATCTAATAATCCAATCACCCTTCAAATTCAACTTGTCTGTCTAAACATTATCATTTTTATTTTTCAGCAAGAAAATCGAGCACATCGGAAGAATGACGGCCATGACGCAGGAGGAAATAATCGCGGGTGCGCGCACGGTCGCCCAGGGCCTGGAGGCGCTGCGCGTTGAGCACACAGGCCTCCTAAACGGGCTGCAGTCGCAAGAGGCTCCGGCGGCCCGCGACAAAGCCAGCCTCATCTCCAAAAACGTCGAGATGATCGAGCTCGGACTCGGCGAGGCGCAGGTCATGCTCGCCCTAGCGAGCCACCTGCAGATGGTCGAAGCCGAGAAGCAGAAGCTGAGGACCCAGGTGCGCAGGCTCTGCCAGGAGAACGCCTGGCTCAGGGACGAGTTAGCCGGTACCCAACAGAAGCTGCAGGCCAGCGAACAAACGGTACCTATGCTTTATTATCTTTCTCGTCCTGGAGTCTTGAAAACTAATTAGAAAAAAGTCCTCTTTGTATTATCTGATATATTACAAATCAGTAATAAGATAAAACACTATAGTTTTCATAAATAATTTAAATAATTTAATGTATATGTTAAAAGGTTGCACAACTTGAAGAAGACAAAAGGCATTTCGAATTTATGGCTAGTATGAGACAATATGACCCGGATCCACCAGCAGATGATGAAAATGCTAAAGACAGACCAAAAGATGATCCAGTTGTTGATCTCTTTCCAGATGATGATGCTGAAGAGCGAAACAGTAAGTGTATGTAGTCAACCCCCTTCTCTTATCTTCTAAGTGTCCCTGGTGAATGCTGTGGGTATTAACTTTCCTTATTTTATTAGAATTACAAATGCACTATTTCTATTTGGAGCACTATGTAGTGGTGGAAGTCAGTAATAGTATAAAAGTTGGGTTTTGGAATATATAAATGTAGAAAACATACCGTCAGGTGATGGTGATATTGCATAAAAAGTACAATTCATTGAAAAGAACTATTTTTGTTGCAATATAAAAACTTTTAGAAATTCATAATCAAGAAAAATTTTTGGTGTGCTTTCACATATCAATTTCTCTTTACAACACTTAATTAATTAAAGAAATTAAAATAAGTTTGCACAAAATCACTGTTTTATTACACAAAATAATAATAATAATTCACTGAAATCTTTTATCATAGTATTTATTACATATAATTTGTTGAATGTCTGTACAATTTAGTAGATAACCTTTATTTAAATTTAATTAAATTTATTTATGTAAAAATAAATTATTTAATCAAATATAAGGAAAATTGCTATGCGCCATAATTATATTTTAATAAATTATAACTTTATTTAAAGAATTCATTTTATAAAATACTAACTTTTATTTCCACAAAAATTAATTATTTAATCAAATGTAGAAAAATTGCTATGCGCAAGTAAAGAGATTATATCTTGTGTCATAATAATAAAAATTATATAAATCTGTCAGAATCATATATTTTTATAAAATATTAATAGTATTGACAAAGATTACTAAAGTCCTCTCTTAAAAATATAAATAAAAGTTACTCAACTTTCACAAAAGGCTTACCTTGTATTCTTAAATCCAATTTTTCTTTTATTAACTCTAATTATACAAATGCACATGTGTTAAAAGAATTAAATTGCTGCATTTCGATACTAAATGTTCATAATCTTTTAAATTTAACCATATCGAATTTTCAAATTAAAGTAAGATAAATTTTAATCGAGAATAATACCACTTCAACAAATGTGAATAATATCGTAAAAGATAAAAATAAAGAAAGATTGCACACAAAGAGCATTCGCACCGACACTCGTGCCAATTAATAATCCAGACATAAAATTCTAACGTGAAATGGTTATCATTTTCCAGCGATGTCGCCGACGCCACCATCGCAGTTCGCCCAACAGGTCACAGCGGGCTACGAGATTCCTGCGCGACTTCGTACACTCCATAATCTTGTAATTCAGTATGCGAGCCAGGGACGTTATGAGGTAGCCGTGCCTCTGTGCAAACAGGCTCTCGAGGATCTGGAAAAGACCTCAGGTCACGACCATCCGGACGTTGCGACGATGCTTAATATTCTCGCTCTTGTGTATCGAGACCAAAACAAATACAAGGAGGCCGCTAACCTGCTGAATGATGCACTAGCTATCAGGGAGAAAACGCTTGGAGAGAATCATCCTGCGGTTGCCGCGACACTCAATAATCTAGCCGTCCTGTATGGAAAACGAGGCAAGTATATAAACGAATTCATCTCTTTCCATTGCTAATTAGTATCAAAAATCAAATCTTTTTTATTTTGAACTTTTGAACAAAATGTTCCTACATTAAACGTTCTATTTTTTACAGAAACTACAATATACAAATGCTATATTATGAAATTGTACATTACTACAAGTGGGCAAAGTAGCCGGTTCCCGTACGTGCATAATTTACAAAAGAGCGAGTGCGGGTGCGCCTACACAGCACACGAGTATCATATACTATTTTTCGACATGCGCTAAATCAATCTTTGTACATGTCGCGTCGAAAAATACTGTTCGATACACGAGCGAGAAGGTGATTTTAACCTCGTGTGACCTTTTCACCCTCGTTTCGCTTGGGCGCAAACGTCCACGCGAGGGTACAATCACTTTCACGCACTAATATCGAACTTTACTATAAATTACTATACAGTAAGGAGATATTAATTATACAAAAAAGTCTTCTGCAATCAGTGTTTAATCGCAAATGATTTCGATGCGATTCACCTTTGATTCATTCGAATCCAATTCAAATGATTTGGATTCAACTGATAAGTCTGTATTGTACAATCGTGCTTAATTTATGAATGATTCGTTAAGATTGAATCATGACTCATTTTTACCATTCAATTAAGTACTTCTTTTTGAATTGTGATTTTCAAATTTTTTATTTAAATGAATCGTTCCTTAGTTCGGAAAGAGTTTCATTTTGCGTCTAGTTCAGGTGCGCCTCTTATCTGATGTAATTTTTTTTTAAATAGGGGGTCTTTCATTTCTTTAAGAACAGAAGTTTAATTTTCATTATTATAAGAAAACAGACTCTGCGCAAAATTTGCTTAGTGCAGTGAGAACCGAATTTCTTTATGATAATTCTATTTTCTATTTATTTAGGTAAATACAAGGAAGCTGAACCACTCTGCAAAAGAGCACTGGAGATTCGCGAAAAGGTTCTTGGAAGGGACCATCCAGACGTGGCTAAGCAACTGAATAATCTAGCTTTACTTTGCCAAAATCAGGGCAAATACGAGGAGGTTGAAAGATATTACCAACGAGCCCTAGAAATTTACGAATCAAAACTTGGTCCTGACGACCCTAATGTCGCCAAGACGAAAAACAATCTGGCTTCGTGCTATCTTAAACAAGGAAAATATAAGGATGCTGAAGTGCTTTATAAACAAGTATTGACAAGGGCTCACGAAAGAGAGTTTGGTGCTATCGACGGTGACAACAAGCCCATTTGGCAGGTTAGAAATTAAGATCAGTTAAACAACCTCTTTATTTCGATTGACAAAATAATTATTTTTTATGAATGTAGTATTAAATTTTATTTTTGTAAGTTATTTTAATAATAAAAATTATAAAGTGAAAGCTTTTTTTTTATTTCTCTATATGTTAAACATTGTTACTACTTTCAATATTTCAAGTTTTCTGCTTAATTCATTTTGTCATAAGATTCAAGAAGCTAATTTGTTATCAGCTTGATCTTATTATATCCATCTCATAAAATTCATTTTTTCATAGTTTATGTAAATTTATGTCTGTTGTGTATTTTGACCTGTTTTAGTATAGTCATAATTCAGTAAAGTTTTACTGCAAAATATGATTCAAATTTTCGTAGGACTAAAAAAGTACAAAAGAATCATTCAGAATAAATGTTTTTTCGCTGATTGCTCATTCACAAACTTTACACGCATTTTTCACATAAAATTATTAATGAAATTGAAATAATGTTAACCTATGACTATAATACGAAATAATATAACACTGCTGAGTTAAATTTGTATTATTGCAAAGAAAGAAAAATGATTTATGCTTATTTTTAAATTTTGATGACAGGTAGCCGAAGAGCGTGAAGAAAATAAACACAGAAACAAGGGGAACGCTCCTTATGGTGAATATGGTGGCTGGCACAAAGCTGCCAAAGTTGATTCACCGACTTTCAATACCACTCTCAAAAACCTTGGTGCACTGTACCGAAGACAAGGCAAATATGAAGCAGCTGAAACAGTGGAGGACTGTGCGATTCGGTCACGATGCGAGGTAGAGTCCGCCCTATAAATTATTTTTTACTAACATTTACTTATCCAATTTAATTTAAAACATTCGATTGATTGGATTGATTTTTTAAAATTTCATTACACTGAAAACTTCATTTATATTCATTGTGCGCTGTTATGGATGTTTGCTAATAAAATATGCCTCAATTTTTGTTGTTACAAGCAGCTTGTCCAGCAGGTGAGTGACAAGCCAAATGTGAAAATGCAGAATGTGTGCTCCATGTAATGCGTTCTATGAATCACCACATTTTAATCTATTCGGACTTATGCGGTACTTTTTATAATAAAACAAATTTGTGAATGAAAATATTGATAAGACGGTCCGAAAAGATTTAACATCGTTTTAGAATGCTTCAAATTCTTATTTTTTTTCAGTGTTACAAGTTCGAGATTGCTCGATTTTTGTATATTTTGTAATTTCATAACAATTGCAAATATTCATTTGCAAGAATTTATATATATCTAGTCATAAGGCCTGCGTACCTAATTATATTAAGTAACTTTATTGAAGTTAAATTCTCAGTAAATGAAAATTTTGTCAATATTGTAATCTGTAAGAAATATTTGTTACAACGAAATCTTACAAAAAGATAGTCAAATATATTGATAAAGATAATAAAAATTGAAAAACTAATTAAAAAAAAACCTTATAAACACCATGTATTAACTAATTTATTTTATTATTTTTATTTTATTTTTGACAAATTATTAATTTTAATTTTATTTTGAAAGTCTTTCTTGTTTATTGAAATTTTTGTTTCTGTTAAACATTTGTTTAATTTAATCACTATGAAAGCGTATTGAGTCTTCGAAGAAATCAACAAAAACAAAACAAAATTTTATTAAATATTCAAAAATTTAGAAGGTAATTTTGTTATAACATTTTAAATTAAAGTGATAATTTGAGTAATAAGGATGACAGACACGTGAAATTTGTAAAATTGTTGATTTTCTTTTATTGTCAGATTGTTTTTGATGTGGTATTTATGCATATTAAATATGTAATTTGAAGTGAAGATTTATATAAAAATATTGAATATCAATTTCTTTAAATACACCTAATTGAGGCTTTTGTAAAAATGTTCTTAAGAAGTAAAGATATTCGTTGTCCCCTTTCGCTCTCAATTCAATCAAAATTCATTTTCGTAGATATAAGCATGTTAATATCGTGTAATATTAGTTGTTGTGAAAAGAGTGAATTGTATTGAATGTTAATAAATACCAATCAAAACGCTTGGAAAATTAAAAAAGTGAATTTAATTTTACTTATTGTTTTATAAATTTAGTTTCTACGAAGATTTAAAACAATTCACTCTTACATGTACTTATTTTATACTTTGAAATGTGATTAATTTAGATTTTATGTACATAAATCTATTTTTGTTGGTAACGATATCCATACTGGGAGATAAAACACTTAAATACTCAAAAAATTTTATATAAAACAAAAGACTGTAAATTAGTATCAGTAAATATCACTTACTGGTTAAGTGATATGATTTAATTTGAGTTAAATAACTGGAAAATGTTTATTTAAGTGACCTAACATAGGTTTCGTGCTTTATCTTAAAATGTGTTGGCAAATATCATTACAATAACAATATGTTAAATCAGTTTATCATTTATGCTATAAGATTTTTAATCAAGAATTATTTCTATAAGATACCCAAGAAGTAGTAAATTATGTATCAGGGTTCAGATTAAAAAATCGAAATTCTCTCAGTGTGCAATATTTTTTTCTATTTAAGCATGTGCATATTTGGAAAGAACGAGCAAACTGTTGAAGCATGAATCCTTTTCAATTTCACTCGTCTGTATCCTTGTGAATTTGCACTCGAAAGAATCAGTACTTACACGATCTTTTCTCCTTGTTCACAGGCCCTAGACTTGGTGAAGCAGCCGAAAGTCGCACAGATTCTGGGCGACGAACGGGGATCGAATCGCCGGGGCTCAAGAACGAGTTTTACCAATAGCGAGCATGAGCAGCATGACGAGGTGAGTCCCAATAGGCAAACATAGCCCGAGGTGACGCAATGACGTTATATGCGCCACATATCCCCCCGCCTTCGTACATGTATAGAGCATTTCAAGAACCTTGATCTATATATATATTTTTTTTAATCCATTTATTACTATTTATTATTAATGTGATGTCAGTATGAGTAATATTATAATCGTTTTGAGTATAAATAGTATACATACATATACATATATCGCACCGCATGCATGTAGTACAAAAAAGAGTACACACACAGATACGTGTTTTTGACACCACTATAGAACTACAATTACAACCACCCATTAGTTCGTCTACTATCCTTTTTTCTTCTTTCTTTTTTTGTTTCTTTGTTTCGTTGTCCGGGCCCCGTTCTGCGATCAAATCGGGACCGCACACACAACACACTCAATCCGATCTACCACAACAAAAGGGCTCCATGCCACTGGTACAGAAGGCGCTGATGCAAGAAGGACAGCCCGGCCATCTCGACGCGAGTCCTAACAAACCTGGTTTTAAAAACAAGATCTTTCACGTTTTAGGGATACACCCCTCTACGTAGATAGAGAGCCTCTTTTATCCTGTTGTATTATTGTACTTTTTTTTTAATTTTTAATTTTCAATTTTTTTTCTACATTATGTCGCGCGCTGAGACCTCGCAGTATTCGATTCCTCCGGCTAATTTGCTTTGCAGCCCAAGCGAGGAAACCCCTGATGGTTTTTAAGCAGTTACTGCTTTAATATTTTTCAGATTATAGCTGGTAGAAAGGATTATATTGTCAAAATTGAAGTTACACATCTATATTACTATTCATACAAGCAAATGTGACATTCATTTTTCCGCTTTAATAATTTTCGTAGATTTTTTTACTTAATTTATGTTAATTATGTTAATTTTTTATTAAATATAGTCTGCTATTTTATACAATTAACGACAAGCTAATGGAACACGGTTTTGTAACTTTTTTTAGAAAAAGTAAAATGAATATCTGGAAATGAAACCAACAACATATATCTAATTGATTTTTGTATGGTCGCTTCGTGTTACACATTCCTTAAAAAATGAAATATGTTTTAAATTTTGTTACTTCCGTTGTCGCACTAACCGATGTACCTTTACGTTTTCTTATAAAGTAGTAAGGTCATCTTCAGTTGTCAACAAAATGTGACGCAATATATAATGGTGCTCTTTAATATCTTAAGTATTTTTGTAAAATTTGACATTTTTACTGCTTTTATAAATGGTGTCTTTATTAATTCATGGTTACTGATTTTAATTTTACATTTGAACGGATATTTTCGATATTGATGAATATATTACGTTTTAATTACTAAAGAGATTCAAATGAATTGATATTACAAATATTTAATAGAAATTAAAACGAAAGAATATTTATAGATGTGTTATTTAACATTTTTTTACAATTATTAAGGTTATTTCAACATGTTGCATGAATTATAAACAATAATTGTAATTCATCATTTTTTTGCATAATATTTTGTATTACAAAAATGAATCAGGCTAAATGTTGAATGATCTTTGTAAAAAGTAAATTACTATACATTGAATATATTGAATCCTAATCGTAATATAGTAAAATGCTCTTTCGCTATATAATAAATATATATGAACGTGAATTTTCATCATAAACAGTTGCATAATTTTGTTATAAAATATTAATTTTTGAATTGATAATGGTTTTTCAAATAAATAATGTACATTTTAGTGCATACATTACTTATTTGATATTATATTTTAAAAAGTTGCTAGAGTGCATTGAACGCGTATCTGAATATGACTGCACGGAGAAACATTGTGTCCGAAAAATTACTATATTCCACAGTAACTGTGGAACAGACTCAAATTTACATGAAATTTAGTATAATTCCTCTCTTAAAAGAATGATGGCCAAAAGTAGAGGCTCATTTAAAGACTTGATGTGATTGGATATTTGAAAAAAGCACGAATATTGGAATTTCTTTTAAATTGGAAATGTGCTAGATTTAAAATTTGAAGTTCGTGTATTGATAGAATTAATAATCCTCTCTTAAAAGAATAATGGCCAGAAGTAGTGGCTCATTTAAAGACTTGATGTGATGGGATATTTGAAAGAAGCGCAAATATTTGAATTTCTTTTAAATTGAAAATGCGCTAGATTTAAATTTTGAAACTCATGTATTGATAGAATTACTAAATATTTAAAATAGAATAAAAACATTTGAACTGTTTGCTTAAAAAATGTATCTAATTATCTTATCATTTAAACTAATTAAAACTACATCATATTGAAAAATAGCATTCATAACGTGAAAAACAAAAAAAAAACGCACGAAGTGCGTTTGAATTTTGCTAGTAAAAGTTGCTATTTATATAGTAGACATTGATATTTGCTAAATTATAGTAAATTACATGAAAATTTGAGTATGTCTCGCAGTTACTATCGAATATAGTAATTTTTCCTACACAATTTTTTTCCGTGCGCTTATCTGAAAAAAAATAAATTATTAAAGGTAGGAGATGGTTTCCTCGCTTTGGTCAATATATATCGTAATAATCGAAGCGGACATAAGTGAGCCTTAATGTAATTTCATAGTAAAGCAACAGACTCAATGGGTCTTCCAGAAACTAGTGTGATCGTATTATGTCGCTAGATCACACAGAATCTCAAGATTTACGATTAAACTTATGTCGCAAGAGCATGCAATACCGCAGGAATTGTTCTCATATTTACATCAAGATCATTGTTGTAAAATGATCTCTTATTATTTTCAAATAGTCACGTAGCGGTTGAGCTTAGCTAATAAACTCCTTTTATCTTGGAAAAATATGAGAGAATTCGTGCAATAACGAATAATACTAACCTGTGACTATGCATTTTGATATGATTCAAAGTACAAAGTCGACGGTGTAAGCAAGAGAAAAAATTTCTATCAATTGAACTACTTCTACTATAATTGATAGAAAATATGCATAGTAGTAAAGGCATTTAAAATACTTAAGATTATAAAGGATGAAGAAAAATATTAATTTAAATCGTTTCTTAGTTTAAATTTTATCACGTCGATTCTTTTTATTTTTTATTTTGATTAATTAAGCTAAGCTTCGAAGTTATATCAGATACACTTCTAAAAGAAATTTTTCTTAATTTTTATTTTAATATACGGGCTAAATAAGATCGAAGTCTTCCGATAGAATTGCTTCCTTGCCGGAAATGGTATGTGATGATGGTATATAATTATGTAAGAGCGTATTTAAGGAAAAAGAAACGTACATACTCTTTATAAGAAAAATATATTGTTGCACATATGAACAATTTTATTACTTCGCGATTATTCCTTATTACGCACACATGCGAACTGTAGAGTGTCTCGAATATATATATATATATATATATATATAATTTTTATTTTGAGAATTTTGCGAGTAAACGAGAATAGCGAACGAATTTCTTTGCGAGAGAAGACGATTATTCTAACCAAAGTATATGTAAATGTGAAATAGAATGGACGGGAAATCTTTTTTTTGTTATTGTTGTTGCGTTGGCATGAACAAATTGAGAAGTGATGGAGATGAATACTAGGAACGACGAGATGTTTTTTTTTTGGCGATGCGCTTCTGTATACATGTGTATGTACATAAAATATATAATACATATGATGGAACATATTCACTGACACGTGATATGGATATATAGGCGCACGTACACACTCCGCGCGTGTGTACGTATATCTATATGTATTTATGTTTGTTCACTGAAGGAAAGCAAATTATCCACATGGCTGTGAAAAGTGAACTAGATCGTACCTAAGGTGCTTAGTAATATATCATGTTGTCAAATGTATATAACTGAATTATAATATATCAATGTAAAAACAATATGTAAATTAAAAGCAAGTTATTGCCTTACATGTAACAGTCAATTAAACTTGTACCTTTTGAATTGCTATCTTATACTTTTACATTTCCATTCCTTACACATCATTTAAATAAATTTTGTCCAAATGAAACACCATGATATTTTTACAAAATTCTCAACGTATATATTTATTTATAATTTACAATATTTTTACATACCTCAAATAAAGACAAGTTTAGCATATTTGCTATAATAAACTAGATTTGACATTTATTAATTCAAGGATCATGACCAGAC
Organism: Torymus auratus; assembly: GCA_900474315.1. Lineage (NCBI taxonomy): Eukaryota > Metazoa > Arthropoda > Insecta > Hymenoptera > Torymidae > Torymus > Torymus auratus. The sequence continues at coordinate 6,448 of UXGD01004200.1, read as the reverse complement.
ATAAATTTTGACATAAAATCAGTAGGTTTCGGTTCAACAGTATCCTTAAAGTAAAACATCAAAGAACCCTTATTTTTCCATCTTTCAGCAACTTCCTTTAATTCCATTTGACCCTAAAATAAAATAATAATTCTTGTAGTGTATTTCAATTCATATTTATATATAATTTTGTCTATATTTGATTGAATTTCCTTATTTATTATAAATAGTCTAAATTACATTTAAGAATGAGTAAAGCCTACCCATCAGTAAACTCAAACACCTGCGCATTCTCATTTAAGGGAATGTGAGAGTTAATATTTAATTACAAACTTCCCAACAATTTACTGACTTGTCTCATATCTTTTATATTTTTAATTTTTATTAATGATTGTTATCATCCACTGTTCTCTAAATTATTTTGAATAGAATCGGTAGGAAAAACAGAAAAATTAATTCAATAACGAAAAGTAGAATGCATGTTGCTGTAATAGCTCTAGTTGCCTCTTAATAAATTATTTTGGTACACATATATTGTAAGTCATTTGACATTTCTAATTTAAATTTAATAAAACTGTTCATGTATGCAAACATAACCATTTACAAATATAAGGGTACTGAAACTTTTTTGTTTATCACAGAACCTCTACAAATTACTATGACATAGATTTACTAGCAGCATTTTGTCCACTCAATCAAAGAAAAAATATATTGAATCTATTTTTATAAAATTATCATTTTGTTATTAATTCTTGCTATCACTTATGAAGTTTAGTTTTTTTCAATGTCACCTTACTGTCCATACTATGTTTAATACCAAAAATATAGACACTGATTTTATAAAAATTGTAATACGCACAGATTAATACTTTTAAATAGAGGCATACTAAAACATGTTTAAGTAGTTATAAAATTAAAAAATATTTTAGAGAATAAGGTAAATGGTAGTAGAAAAATTACCTTGATTACAAGCATATCGATTACTCTAATATCCTTCACACTTGAATTTTTTAAGAATTCTTCTCTTATTTTGGTTTTTATCTGTGGTGCACTTTTTGGAATTTCATAATCGTTTACTGAAAAAGACCAACAATGAGAAAATATTAATTTAATAACATTCTATTTACAAAATAGATTAAGTTCTACCTATATGTCAATAATGATATTATATTAGTAAGATAGAAGTATAATATGCAAGAACACAGTGACAAGTATATGCCCTGCATTAAAAAAATATTTAACAAAATTTTATGGTTATATAAATATTATTTATGGTAAACAGTAATTTTTATTCGAAAAACATAACAAAACAGACGTTATATAAAGAGCAGAAGACACACTTTGAGGTTAAGTATTGATAACTCTTAAATAAATTCATATTTACTAAAAAATTTGATACTCACATATAAAAGGAATTTGACGAATCCAGGCTTTATACAAACTAAAGACTCTTCTTCGAGCTTCACCTTGACTTAGTGATAAAAGTGGTTTAACTTGTCGAGTAACAGTCTGCACAGGAGTAGCCATTTTCGTTTCGCAAGTTGTACCAGCACCACCTACGCTCACGCTTGCAAGATAAGAAACACATTTAAATAAACAATTTAACCATTAGAAAATAAAACATATTTATGGGAATTAGAAATACAAAATGCCATTTAAGTACAGTCTTTGAAACTATGATTTAAAGGTTAAAATAAACAAAAATTATGAAACAATTGCTAATAATAATGGACGAGTTAATCAACCGTCTGATTAAAATTATAAACTGATAATATTAGAATATTTATTGCTTTAAATTAGAAACTATTGTTAAAACCAATCCATAATTACATTTTTTTTACATTTTTAAAATATTTTTATATTTTCGCGCGTTATAATGTACAGCGCCGCTATGATAAAAGTTGCGATTTATGCGCCCTCAGATCGAAAGTGGTGAACCTTGGTGAACCTCTTTCGTTGTGCTACAAGAAGCAAACATGGTCGTGGTAAGGATTTTTCTCAAAAATTAATGTTTTTTATCCACAATCGAAGTTATTTTTTGAAAAAATTTGATCTAGTTCGAACGCAGGAATCATTCTTTTATTTTATTACTCAAATTTTTCACTATACACAATTATGATGCTTTTACAAAAAGTAGATTATTTTAGCGGTCGGTGTGTGCCGTATCAATACGTCAATGATGAACAGAACCTCTCTTCTTTAACACATGGTTTTTATTGATATTTTGATTGAATTTTTTATATTATCGATAATTAATTATAGATGTATTAATTATATGTCTAATATAAGAAATTTTGTTCCATTCAATACACTGTTCAACTTGTTCTATTGAAGTCCAATGAAAGCTATCACTTAACCTCTTTTAGCAGCTTTTCTAGTAGTGCTAAATATTGTTATAGTGCTTCTGACAATTATTAATTTCTTTCTATTTTTTGTAGGCTCCCAAGAAGCTAACCCCACCTAAGGTGCAGGCTGGTAAAAAGCAGCACCTTCGTGGTAAAAACCAGAAAAAGAAGGTTGCTTTGAAGTTCACAATCGACTGCACACACCCAGTCGAGGACAACATTATGGATGTTGCTAACTTTGTAAGTAATACTTATAACAATCTCAGAATTACTGTTTATTAACCAAAATATTTTAATTATTATAAGTTAATATTGAATCAGTCATGAAAGCGACAATTACATTGCTAAGAATCAATGTGTATCAATGCGGATGTTTATGTCTGTTTATTTAAGTTTCTTTTCATTGATATTTATTCATGACATCATGATTAATTATGATCTCTTATTAAGGGGATATTGGAGACAATTTTCAAATTTTTTAATGTTATTGCACTCATCTACGGTTTGCAATAATTTGAGGACCAGTGGATATACGTTAAACACATAAAATTTTTAATAGATATATAATATCAATTTTGGTACAATTATATAAAAAATTCCAAAAATCAATTGAAAAGTTTATTTTAAAAAGAGTTTTCTATACAAATTTCCATTTTCACTAATATTGGTTGTTTTATTGTGTAGGAAAAATACCTGCAGGAACGTATCAAGGTTGGTGGCAAGACAAATAACTTTGGCAACAATGTTACAATTGAGAGGAATAAGATGAAGCTGACAGTGAACAGTGACATTGACTTCTCCAAGAGGTGGGTATTTTAAAATTAAACAAGTAAACACTGCTTTCTTTTCATTAATATCTGTATTTTTCTATTTCTGTGAATTGAATTGATGCTTTATATTGGTAAAAGTGTTACATATAGTAGAATTGCCATTATTATTGAAAATAATATTAAAATTAATGAATGTAATTTAAGACACAAAATTGAAGATAAAAAATTATACTTATAATAAACTATGGATTTATTTATTATTATTTTTATTATACATTACCAATAAAATATATTCAATAACTAGTAAAAATACATAATTTACATATATTAAATGAAAATTTAACATTTAACTAGGTATACTTCAAAATCTAGTATAGAGAAGCAGTTAATAACTCTGCATACCATATAAACTATTAAGAAGAACGATATTTGCACTAACCATGAAAAATATGTTTTTATAGGTATCTCAAGTACTTGACAAAGAAGTACTTGAAAAAGAACAAGCTGCGTGACTGGCTTCGAGTAGTTTCCAAAGACAAGGAAACATATGAACTCCGTTACTTCCAGATTAACAGTCAGGAAGATGATGATGAGGAGGATGCAGAATAAATATCCTTTTCTATCTGAATTCTAAAATGACATTGCAACATCTGTACATATTTTGGATATTAATAAATATCTAAAAAATGAAATTTCATTTTATATTAATTTAAACAATTGTTTATTTATTTTCAACTAAATCCCATTCAAATTTTGTTTCTTGGACAGGTATAAATAAACAATAAATGTTGAAAAGTTTGGTTTTTTAAATTATATTAGGTATTCACTTTTTTCATAATTTTTCAATTATTTGTTCTTTTAAAACCATATTCAATTAAAACATTGATTACGTAGGTCAACAAACACTTTCAAATCATAGTGTTATTGTCACTGTTAAAAATTAAACCATTTATTTCAAGTATACTGTATTGGAACTATATATAAATACAGCATCAGTTTTAACGATTGGAAAAACATTTTCATTCATATACATATTTTAACAAATTTTAATTAATAAAAACGCTATTTAAATTGATTACACGAATCAATGTTTTATAAAAAGTTTCATCTCAATATTTAAAAAATATATAAAAAGTCCACTGACCACAAAAAGTGAAAGTATAATTAAATGGTATAATTCATTTAAAATTATAAAAAACTAATGAGTTTTGCATTCATTTTATTACTTATTTATAAAATTATTATACCTTGTACTTTAATCTTTTGTATTATAAGCTGTTTTTTTTAATTTTAAACTAGTTAAATTTAATATATATTTAGTAATTTATCATTGAAAAATTTGTAGTCTTTATCTGAGATTGCATGCTAACTGGAAAACTCATTTTTCAATCCGTAGATTCTCAATGAAAAATAATTTTTTATAAGTGAAATTAGGGAGTATGACCACTACAGATTACCTACAACCTCTCGATGTATGTTCGAATTTCAATGTTTTTAAACAGATCTTTCTGAAAATGTAGAGATCAGATATTTGTAGTTAGATGAGTGGTAAAGATTTTGTTTGGATCGTACCTACAGATGTACATAGATCTCGGATAATGTTTAAAACGAACTAACTTTGGGTCGAAAACCATTTTTTTTTTTATGTTAAATTGTTAATATTGAAGGTGTAACAATTTTCGCTCTGGCGAAAATATAAAAAAATCAGAATGTTCTTGGATGTTCTTTATAGAAGAAATTTAAAAACCAACTATTTATATGTCAGTTTACAGAAAAATGTAGATATAACGGCCTCTTTTCTCCAGACTTATTAATTATTTGGTTATTTGTAACATGATTCATGAACGGTCTAAGAACATATCATAAGGTGGCTACGGCGGCGGACCGTACCTAATCGGATAGAAAATTTTGTCGTATTTGTCGGTCAAAATATTAGTTTATAGACTAATTTTATGTATTTTTTTAGTCAATTCCCATTGTTTCTTTTTTTATTTTTTTATTGGAAATAATCTTTGTAATGCAAACAAACAAGTGATACATGGTATTATACTACGGTATTATATACTTAGTGCGATATATTATAAAATGAAAATGATAACATAATAAACAATTTTAAAGTACAAATATCCATGGAAACTCAATAGAAATGTCAAAGATTATATCTGTGGCTTCCAGGAATAACCAGTCATCTCCACTTTTTATTATTTCGAGTAAATCGAGTTTTTAGTTTCGCATCGGTACTTTGAATCAAGACAGATGAGATTGAATGCAACACTGCATCTATGAATACTAATGAATACTAATCTAAATAACACATTTTTTACGATAACAACTAGACCAAATAGCGATCATGCCTTTAAAAAAGACTTTCCTGCTTTCACTTATGTGGTTATTCCGGGAATAAACAACAATTTCAGTGAAGTTATGCGGCTTTTCCGGCCTTAATGGCAATTATATTGTTTTTTCGGTAACTATATATGATAAATTTGAATTACCGCTTATGGGAGCTAGTAGAGGCAAATATCTGTACTCTTTCTATGGATATACACTTATAAAAATAAAGAGCGTCTGTTTCTCTTATAGGAAAAGTGGAGTTTTTCCAGGATATTGAATGGAAAAAAGTGGAGTTATGTGGCTTTTCCGGGAGTTATTCTTTAAAAAATGGAGATACGTGGTTATTCCAAAAAAATGAAGTTATAGCGTTTTTCCTTGTGTTGGTTTAAGACGAGTACTTTTGTAATTTCTGTCACGATTAATTGATAGAGGACTAGGAAAATAACAAATAAGGCATAAAACCTATTTTGAAAAACACGTCACCTACGTGGTTTTTCGGGGAAACCACACACACACACACACACACACTTTTAATCCTCCTTTCTGCAGCACGAATTCAATTATCAACGAATGGAATTATGTATAATAGGGAAGATACTTCTTCAATTTAGTATTACGTAGGATCGAGGGTAGGATATACCGATACCTTCGGTTGTAACCCATGATCGACATTTCACAAATGGTCAATCCATGATATAAGATACCTTTTTTATGTATTTTCCTAGAACGATCACGTACGTTCCGAAACGCCGATAAAAATGCCGGTACCAAAAAGGGGGGGGGCAGAGTTTCGACGATTCACTATAAAATTGAAGTCAACTATAGACGTTTTTCCGTTCGACTATGATAATTCTGATTGTTCTTAATTTCGACATTCTAAATTACGAAAATCATATTTTCGAATGTAACAGTTCACCTACTGTCCAAAACGTCGAATTTCATCAATACGATCTCAAAGCAAATATAACCTGTTTCTAATGATTTATTTCGAAATATCTATATTATACCCCTATTAAAATT
>UXGD01004199.1:0-17849 GCA_900474315.1 Torymus auratus | reverse complement strand
ATTTTTATATTCAATTTGGTTGGATAAAATAAATAACTACTGGACTTATGTTGCTACGTTTTCCGTATATCGTAGCTTTATGAAAATGTTTTAGCTACTACTGACATTCTTAAATGAAAAAAGCCCACTTAAATATACAAAATCCAAGGTTTTCCCGATTTTCAAAAAAATAGACTTATGTCGTTATGCCTCGGAGTCACAGATATGTTTTCTAATTCTCTGTTTTTTGCTGACGATATTAGTCTGGTTCGATATTTTAATTTGTTTTCCCGACTAGACATTAAAAATCACTTTATTTGATTGACGAGAATAACTATTACTAGATTTTCCCGTAATAAGGAAAATTCATCGCGTTATACGAATATCTTGAAATAGTGTGAAATGCATTATCCCCAAATAAGATCACAATTAATACATAGATCCCCAACGATCTTGTGATTGACGTTCTTGTAAAAACCTCATCATTTACGTTTTATTTGTTGACATGCTGTATAATCAGCATGGCGCTGAGACAAGGACATTAGCGTGATAACGCGTTGTTTTTGATAAAGGGGTAGGCGTCTGAAATGTGTCGTAAAAAATAAACTCGAAATTATCGCGACCAGGCTTGGAAGATAACATTCCGAAATACACAAGGAATTGATTCACTAAACATTGATTAGCGCTTACCTTAGCTTTCTGTAGGACACAAATGACACACGTTCTCTAAACTTCAACGTGTAATTCTTGATCCTAGATTTTAAAAGTTTGCTGTTCGTATAGTATACATGTACTTCTCACTGCTCGCGTAACAACGCAAGATCACAGCGAAAGTTAAATGACAAATTAGGGATTTTTCGAAAATCGAATGCGTTATGAAAAGACTATCTTCATCTTAGAAGCTATAACACATATGTAAGCACGTATCTAAAGCTTCCCTCCCCTTTTAAAACTGGAGATATCTGTGCGTCTCGTTTGGCATCGACTAGGAAGCGCACACACGGGAGCCTAATCTCCTGCGCGGATAAGAGATCTTCAGACGTGAGATAAACAGAGAATCTCGTGCATCAGGCGCTCTTGATATGCGCCTCTACCAACCTGCTTGCACGTGTGCGTGTGCCTACTCGAAGAAAGTGCGCGTGAGAGAAAAATATCGGAGAGAGAGGAGATGAAGAGAGAGGAGAGGAAGAGAGAAAGGAGAGGAGGTCTGTTCTAACGGTACCCGTCGTTGGGGCGTCTTTCCGTCTCTCTCCCTCTCTCTCACGCTCTCTATCTCCTTAGTTCGATCGCGAGCCCCTATAGGCGGCCAGCATGAGGCGAGGGTGGGAGAGATAGCCGCGTCGTCAGGGCCGTGATCCTGCGGGTATCTCTCTCTCCCTCTCTTTCTCTCTTTCTCCCGCCACAACCACCACCACCGCCACCTCCTCCTCCCGCCGCTCTCCTTTTTCCTTCCCCGCGTGCGCGAGCTTGCCGAGGTATAACACCGGGAGAGCCGATGTCCTGCACCGATAGACCCGCACCGCGCGTCTCGCGAGGGAGTGCCTATATATACAACACGCCGTCGTCGCCACCACCACCACCACCACCACCACGCCACCGCCGCCGCCGCCGCCGCCGCTGCTTTGAACTTTTGACTCGGAATCCAGAGGAGCGCGCCTGTGTATATAAGCGAGCGAGCGGCTCTGAGCGGCCAATCCGTTTTCGTTTTTTCGGCGTTCCGGGAGGGTTAGTTTTTTCGTGCAACCAACGCCGAGCGCAAGTGAAGACAGATTTGAGTTGTACCACGAGGAGACGCGATCGCTTCGGAAGCTTTTTGGAGAACCCATGCGCTTCGACTCTTTGGCTCAAGAGTATAACTGGATAACGCGGGTGTTTAAAAGGTAGGTGAATTTCTTGTGGTTTTTAGCGGTTTTTAGTGCTTTGGGTGACAGGGGCTGTTAAGTGTTGAATGAATAATTGACGGGATTGAGAAAATTGTTGCAGATTTAAGTGAAAATGAACGTGGTGTCTTTTGATTTTGGGTAAAGGTCTAAGGGATGTAATTTTTTGAGTTTATTTTTGATCATGGGAAAAACTTGCTTAAAATTTGTAATTGTTATACGTTTATTATAATTTCGTCGAGAATTTAATTTATAATTTTTTATTTTTAAACTTTGAAGCAGTATTTTGACTAAAACTTTTCAATACGTTTTATAAACAAAATGTTTTAGAATTTTTAGTTTTTTATTTATAAAAAATGTTTATTTTTGCCGCAACTTGACTTACACACTCTTCTGAGAGAATTACATTGTATATTGGATCACAATTGTTTAATATTTTAATTGCCATATTTAATATAAAATTATAAATTGTGCAATATTTATAATATTTATCAAAAGTTTTGATATTATTATTTAATATTTTAATTAATATGAATTCAATTAAATATTTTGCGTTGGCTCGTTTAATGCATTGGCTTCTTATAAAAAGTTTCAGTTGTAATTTGTTTATTAATTTTTAATAAATTGAAGAAAAAAAAAAGATAATCCGCGTATTTGAACGTTTTGTCAAAATGCCGTCATAAGTTATTCTAACTATTCTATATAGTAAGACTGACTAAACATATTTTCATTATGCGTGCACGAAAGCAAAATTGCATTCTCGAAAATTTAACAGTTCAAATTTTTAATTTTCTTAAATTTCAAACAGCAAAGAATAGTGACAAGTTTTTATATATATTCAACTCGATTTTGTACATAATTTTTAGTTTATTTTTTATTCAATAAATTAATTTGAGGTGATGTGCGAGCTCATCGTTACCGACGATTGCAGGAACTTGAATTTCGAAAGAATATCTCTGATACGCTGTAGATGTAGTCAATAACTACGACGTATCAAGAAAGGCTTTTTCTTAAAATTGAAAATTGAAAGAGAAAAACGGAGATCCCTGCAATCGTCGGTAACGGAGGGGCGGAGGACATCAGCTTAAATTGTAAAACCTTAAACTCACCAAAAGATAACAATTTCATTATTTAACGAAAAGTTCCTTCATTGCTTAACAACGGTTAATTTTTAACTGATGTTTCAATGAAATTCTCTTCCCCAGCAAGCATCAAGATCCACGTATACTTCTCAATTCTGACGAGACTCTTTTCCGTTTTTACAGCTCGAAATCGCATTAACTTTTTCACCGCACGAACCGTAATCCAGTGATCGTACAGAGGCATCCCGCTACAAAAACCATCGAAATTCTTGACTGAAACGCGAATTCCTCTTGCCTTTCCCCCCATACACTTGGCTAGAGCAATAGGACGAGACTAGGCAATTTCCTCTCCTCAATCTTCGAGTAGCCTACTGAAGCAGCCGTAGCATCAGCGAACAGAATCGAGGTTTAAAAAAAGGAAAGAAAGATTGGAAGAAGAAGAGGAACGAGCGAGAGCGAGATATAGAAAGAGAGCAATTCGAACCGCAAGAGCAACCACGAGTCTTCTCTCCGGTGTTGACCTTGACCTTGGCAGCCCGATGACCGTAATGGCCTCAGCCGCCTTCTGGTTACTAGTGGTGAGCGCGTGCGCGCTGAGCGCTGTATTGGCTGTCGTCACCGGCTGGGTGAGACGCACCTTTTTCTCCCCGCGCAAGAACAATAGCTACGAGAGAGGCCGGAAGCGTCTGAGTGGACCTCGGCCTCTACCACTTATCGGCAGTTTGCACAAGCTCGCCGGCGATGGCGGGCCCTTCGAGGCTTTCACACGTATGGCCAAAGTATACGGGGATATATACAGTATTAAGCTGGGGGTGGCCGATTGCGTCATCGTCAGCAGCTATCCGCTCATCAAAGAGGTGCTCATTACCAAGGGCGGACACTTTGGCGGCAGGCCGAATTTCCTCAGGTTCCACGCGCTCTTCGGCGGCGATCGTAACAACTGTAAGTCTCCTTTTATCGCATATATATATATACGAGCCTGTGAATATTGTCTTGTTTGTTATAAAAAAAATGCTAGACAATCGTCACATCCCTCGGCGCGTAATCTCATTTAGTCTTACTCAATATTTGGTTACTGTCACACTCTCCCATTACGTCACGACATTTCTTTTAATTATACCAATAACAAAAACTAAGTACGTCGTAAGGCTTAATTATTACACATTTACATTTAACCACTCTCGCGCGCAACTATATTTATCCGACTCGGCAATCAATTATCTCCTTACCATTGAAAACCACCCACGCGACGAGTATACACTCAGCGGCTCAATGAAACTGCTTGGGGCCCTTCCTCCTTCTCCACAGACCGCGCGCCACGTGTTCGTCGCGAGATTTAAAGAAACAAGATCGACGTCTTGCTCTTGTCTTCGAACCCCCGAAAATCCCTCGGCAGGAGTTCGCCTAAAAATAGCTCTCTCTCTCTCTCTCACGCGCGCCAATGAGCCCCCCGTAAATTACGGGCGTTATTGAAGTGCTCTCGCAGACTTGGCAATGACCCCATTCACCGCGTGCGCGCACTATCGATCTGGATTACCGTTCTTGAGAAAGAGAGAGAAAGGTACACACTATGGGCTTGGGTGTCGCGTGTGAGCGCGCGCGAATTAAAAAAGCACGTGATGATGCCGGTGTTGGGAAATTTGGATGTGATGATGCCCGGCGGTCTCACACGTGTTCGGCTGACTATGGGATCAATTTGGTGTTTTTTTGGGGGGAGGCGGGGAGAATAGCTGGGATTTTTCGTTCACTTTCACTGTTTGGAGTCAGTTTTGAGAGTAAGAGCACGCTCGAGAGTCTTTGAAATACATTCGGCGAATTGGGAACACCGTAACGCATCGGGACGGAAAATCCTGGTTCTTATGTCGTCCTCCGTATCTCAGCAACCAATCGCACTTCCTAAATTGTATAAATCACGTGTAGCCGTCGTCGATAACCGCCTTAATTAACGTGTTTTCATTCATCCGTCCAGGAAATACCATTCGGCTTACTTAATCAATGAACGGTATGTTTGGTTGTCAAAGGGCCCGTGGTACGAAAGTAACTTTTACTTTTCCCGTCTTTGGAAATTCCTCGGCGAATTGAGGCCACGATGTCATAAGCCGTAAGTTTGTTTAGGGCCTATCATACATTCTCGGAACTTTCTTTCCCTACGATGAATTTTCCTGGAACCGGTCGTCATCTATTAACAGTTATCTAATAATTAAGCCCGCGATGACTCAGCGTATATCCGTCCCATTAGAATTGGAGAGAACACGCGCTTTACAAGAGGATCGCAGCGGAAACCCAAAACCTCTCCTCCGGTTTCGCATTGCGGAAGCTCTCTCTTTCTCTCTCTGGTCTACGCGTGCCGCTGTTATCTCTGATATAATCGGCAGACGACGAAACTGGAACGCGATCCCCCCGACCTTAGTAGAACCGCGTGCGCGAGCGCGCACACGTGCGGTGCAACGAGAGCAGCGCACACTTTCGAAAGCGCCGCGCGCGTGACAGATGGCGATTTTTATTATTCGGAAAAATCGTAACGCAACGTCTGGTGCGCCGCCGCATGTCCTGTTGACCAACGCGACGGCGGCGGCGGCGGCTAGGTTATTGCGAAATTCACGCGTACAAGCATTTAGACCTTCGAGGCGGGAAAGTTCTCGAGATCTAAATTTCTGCGACTATGTCGTGCCGTTTTTCCAGACGTCTATCTTTGAACAAAAAAAAAAAAGGCAGCGAAGATGAAGAAAAATGCGAATGATTGATTATCCTGTCCTCGATGACGACAATTGAGACACGTCGCTCGCGCACTGTAATTAATCGACTTTTACCTTATCGCCGGCTATCTTAGGTTTCGCGTGCATAGGCGAGCGAGAGAAAGTGCCAGAACCGTGTGCGTGTACAATCTTGCGCGCATTGATGAAATGAAATGTGTGTGTGTGTGTGTGTATCGGCGACGAAAAGGAGGTCGAACAAAATCGAGAGTCGCTTTTGTTGTTTAGAGACCGACGGTTATATAATTTTCGAATTGCTTTTTTTGGAAATTCGTGTAGATGAAAAATTTCGTTACGTGCGCCCCGGGCTTTTTTATTTGTCGGTGTCCTGCGACTTTCACAAATCAAGTAGTATTTTTAATATATTATTAGCATCGATTTTATCTGACGCACGAGCGTGTAGTTTTCAAAATTTCAATCTCGCCTACTACTCTTCTATTTTTCGTTCCATAAAACATGAATTTTCGTTATAGCTTGCGAACTTTCTCAGTAGTATTTCGTCGACCACGGTGCAAAATATTTGCGCGCTCAAAAAAAAAAAGAAAAACGCCGGCATTTTACGCATTTAGCAATAGCGTGGGGTGGGGAAAAATTTTTTTTTTTCCACCTTTTCGCAGAGGCAAACTAATATAAGTAGCTCTTTACTCCGAATTCACGCGTCGAGTAAATAATAATGTGTCTACTAATGTCTTTGTCGCGCGAAAACGTTTAGACGTTCAATATTTCATTCCCGATGCTGAGCTTTAAACTGCAGTATCGACGAAATCAGCGGTCTGCGCCGTTCGGGGGGATGCAATACCGGGAATCGGCGAACACGACACTGCGTAAAAAGCCGAATGTACATTACGTGTCCTGCATACTGCCAATATTTGATCTTCAGTTAGCGCTGCTTATCCAAATATGCTTGTCTTGATTTGACTAGCAGTTAGCAGACTGCACTCAAATTAAATATTGGCATTAAAATTGATTCATTCGAGACCCTATTACATCCTTCAGCATTAAACTTGCTAGTTATCTAAACTTTAGAAAAATTTCGTCCGTACTACATGAAACGTTCATTGCGCGTTTATCTTCTTCACCACCGCAACGTCGAGCAACGAAAGTCGCAGTCAGTTCCACAACGAATTTTCCGCGTAAACAAACTACAGTTACATTGCACTTTCCATTGAGGTGGGAAAACCCTGACTTCGCGTTCCTTTTTTCTTCGCCCACGAAATAGGTTGATAAACAACTGACTCACTTAGAGAAAAGCATAGGCACGCGCGTAACAACGTAGGTCTAACATCGTGCGATGGGGCACGAGCGCACGGGCGACTTACTGTTATTTTCATCAAGCGTCCGCGTTCTCGCGCAATCGCTGCCGCCGATCTAGATTATAACGGTACATACACGTCGAGCAGCAGCCGCAGCAACGAATTCGCTCGTCTCTCCCACCTTCCGCGTGTGCGCTATGAATCAGCGCAGAGGAGGAGAGGAAAAAAGCCGTACACGTGCACCATGGCACGAGGAGGCCCCTGGAGAGGTGACGAAAGAAGAGAAATCATTAGGGCATCGCGCCGCCGCCCGGCACCGTTATATCAAGACCTTTCGCGAACGAACGTTTGTTTTGGACTGTGGCTATATGACATCACCGGGAAAATCGCCGGTCGCCGACCCAACCGCTTGGTATGATTGCACTTTCGGCCGCTTGTTTACGATGGTTTCTCACGTGGGACATGATGACTCTGACCCGCGAGCACGCGTGGCTCTTGCGTATCTGGGACGCGTGTATTGTGGACACGGGATTATCCGGTGGCGGACGCCACGCTCGTGTCTGAAATTGAAATGAAGAGATGAAACGGCTTTTTTTTCACTGACAGTCATGGTGAAGTTTAGTTCTCAGAAAACGCTGAAACGAGGATTAACGTTTTTTTTTCTACGCACGTGCGGATTTAACTTTTTTTTTCTTCGTGCAACTTTTAGTTATAGTCTTGTGGGAGAGGGAAGATAGGTTTCCAATACTGTCCTGTGAAGAGATTATTTGATTTCGTTAACGTAATACAAGTTCCCACGATCTGATCTAATTACACATAGCCGGTATAATGCTAATGACTTTCTACATCTTTTGTCTTTTTCTTTATCATCAAAATGCTAAAATTTCAGATTAACCGACATTAATTAGTTTTTTTTAACGTGATACCGTAAATTCAATTCTCGAGAAAAATTATGCATGCATTGCCTCTATTTTACATCAGTAAATACGTAATAAAGTTGAACGGAGAACATTGAACTTTCCTTATCTGCTACTATTTTTGTAACAGCTTCGTCTCGTTTGACTAAAAGAAGATTTAGTGAGTTTGTTAATTAGCTGACGAATTTTGACCTATAATGATACATTATATCTATTATACTACTTCGTTCCGATAAATCGGTGAATTTTCCGAAAACCAAATTGTTCCCGGTACCGTTAGGTACATGTCTAGCAGCAGACCACCTCTCTAAACTTAAATTACTGCATATACACTGAAACCAAATCAGTAGTACACTTGCAACTGTATAATCAGTGAACATCCATTGATTGACAATTTTAAGTATATAACATTGATATGGTTTCAGTGCATCTACACACTGACGTAAATTTAGAGAAGCGATTATCGGGTAACTCGAAAATAACTTCATTTTAATCTCTTCCGAAATTTGAACAAACATATTTTCACTTCTAAAAAGCTGAAAAATCGGATAACTAAAATATCCGTCTGAAACCAACGACCGTGTGAAATTAAAAGTCGACGTCGCGCGCAGAGAGGCACTTTTGCACGGATTCCCGACGTGGGCGAGGCGTCTTCGAAAATAATCGTTATCGGACCGGTTACTTTTAATTTCCGCCGAGCCTCGCGGCATACGTACACGCTTATACGTGACGTAGCTGGTTTGGTGCCGCGCGTTAAAGTATCGAGAGCAGGAAGCGAAACATCGCTGCATGCGCTGGGAGAGATGATGAGAGGCGCGCCTGCAAGTTTTCGCTCGACCGCAAGGCCGGTTTGAGCAATGCCGATCCTGGAATGCACGATGTATTTACCGAAATCGAGATCGAAATCGCTTTGCTAAAGTTAGCTGCGGATTGTCGCTATAACTTTCATATAAACTTTAGGCTGATTAATAAATATTCTGAAATTATTTTTAGCCCGCGTATTGATGTTGTAAATATGATGAAGGCTATACAATTAAATAAGTTTTCGTCATTTTTTCCTGTACAATGGCATGAAATTGTAGTTGCAAGTAAAAGTTATTTCCGGTATGTCTGTACGATTTATATTCCTACAAGTTTTTAATTAACTGTCTGTGACGCAGCGTTTATGTGTCATGGAATCAGGATAAATTTATTTGCTTCTGTGTTATTTCATCTAATTAAAAACGTGTGTAAACGTAATTAATTGTGAATATTAATATAATTAAATTGCATTATGAATTAATATTATTAAAAAATACGCACATTATACCCAAATAAATCAAATTGAAGGTGATATTGAGATTCATAATACGATATAATTTCCATATCAGTCATAACACTACATGTTAATTAACGACTTAATTACGTCTATTTGGACAAAATATAACACATAACTTAACGCATCAGTCCATTTAGTCACCTTTGTGTCTACAGTTTTTCAAGTGGGTAATTTCCAATCTTGAAAATCCCATTAAATCTCGTACGTCACGTCGATAAATCAGGGGGAATGAGGAATGTTTCAATTGCGTCTCGGTATATTCAAATAATTTTGAATTCACACTTAATTCGGGCGTGGACCACGACGATCAAAGTGGAAACGAACCAAAAGATTCTTAACGTCCTCATCGTAATTCAAGGTCAAGGTCTTCCAGGGACGTAGTATATATTTCTTTTTAATTACGCTCGCTTGGATCTTCAATTTTACACCCGTACATCTTGTGGAATGCGGAAAAATGGTCGGGGTGCGGTCCCTCGGGTCAAACCTTAACCGTCGGCAATTCTTCACGGACGATAAATTAGAGTGATAAAGAAGCCGGGTGATTATTGACCATTTGTTATATAATCCCGGACATTTGTATAAATTAGATAAGAAACGTACTTTCCCACCGATGACGAGTTTTTAAAGGTCAGTCAGAGCGAGTTCTCTTTTGGCGGAATACATCTACATACTAATGCCTTAAGGGTGTGTCTCAGTGTGACGCATGTGACGTAGATGACCAATTAAAGTAACGAGTTGACTGCGAGACTCAAACTTTATGTAAATTTCTAATGCTGAATAACCCTCGAAGATTACCTGTTCCTCGCCAAACTATCCACTAGTGTTACAGTAACCTAATGCAACGAGTATTGACATTACGTTTGAATCCGTATAACCACTTATCTAATTTCCAATTTCCATTTGTGTTTACAGCATTGGCTCTGTGCGACTGGTCCGACTTGCAGCGCAAACGTCGCTCGATCGCCCGCAGCTTTTGCTCACCTCGTGGTGGCAGCTTGCAGCAGGAAGAGTTATCCCGCGTGGCCGTGAACGAGACGAAACATTTCCTGGATCTCTTAAGCAGCCCCCAGTGCGCGTCCATTCTGAAAGGCGAGAGTCCTGTCAAGCCGGTGATCCTCGCTGCCATGGGTAACATGTTTACTCACTACATGTGCTCGATGCGCTTCGGCTACTCGGACGATCTCTTCAACAAAGTCGTGGGCATCTTCGACGACATCTTCTGGGACATTAATCAGGGCTACGCAGTGGACTTCTTGCCGTGGTTGGGTGCCGTTGATACACGTCCTATGAGCCGACTTAACAACTGGGCTGTTGAGATTCGCAGCTTCATTCTGAAGGAGATCATCGAGCCGCGTCGTATGAGTCTGGACAGGGATAACGATGTGCCCAGGGACTTTACCGATGCGCTGCTGTTGGACTTGGAGAGCGATGGATCGCAGCTGTCCTGGGATCACATTATTTTCGAACTAGAGGATTTCCTTGGTGGACACTCGGCTGTTGGTAACCTGGTCATGATGGTCCTGGCGAACGCTGTCACGTATCCTGAAGTGCAGAAGAAGATGCAGCTCGAGTGCGACAATGTTCTTCGGGAAAAGTACAACGGCAACATGGACAAGTTGCTCTCGCTTAACGATAGGACGGACATGTCTTACACGGAAGCCGTCATCTGGGAGACTCTCAGGGTTTGCAGCTCGCCAATCGTCCCACACGTCGCTACTTGTGACTCTGAGATAAACGGTTACCCTGTGCCCAAGGACACCGTTGTTTTCCTCAACAACTATGATCTGAACCTGGGCGAGAGTTACTGGGGCGACAGCGCCAAAGAGTTCTGCCCGGAGAGATTCCTCAAAGAGACGGTGAAAAATGGCGCTATGACGACACATGTGGTAAAGCCAGATCACTTTATTCCATTCTCCACTGGAAAGAGAACGTGTATCGGACAAAAGCTGGTCCAAGGATTCGCTTTCGTAGTGTTGACCTCTCTGCTGTCCAGGTACGACATTAGCGCTCCTCCCGGCGTCGATGTCATGGCCCAGATGAAGCCTAGTTGCGTTGCCGTACCCTCGGACTGCTTCAACCTCGTCTTCGCGCCGAGAGAGTCGATATCCTCGACAGATTAAATGTGAGGCATCATAATAACAGACTGTATCAGCTCTTGCTTCGAAGAGAACTAAGGGATGAAGTAACAAATTTTTATTGCAATCACACTTGTTCTGTTTGAACGAGTACTGATTGTATTAGCCTAATAATACAAAGACGATTGAGATGTCCGGAATTTTAGGCGTCAAGATGATATAATATCGAGAATCGTTTGCGTGTTGCATTTGTAGCTTTTAAATTTATAGTTTAAAAAAAAAAAAAATTTTTATAATGGAAAATGTGCGGCAGGATGATAGGTTTGTTCTTGTTATTCGTGAAAATGCGAATATTATTTAATTAGTATAACCGCATCTCATTGAAGTTAAATTAATTATAATATATATTGTTTTCATTGTTGGACTTTAGCCTGTCAACACATTTTTCAGACTGTTAAATATGAAATATTTCACTAGTTTACAAGAATTTACTAGAAAATTTAGTGAATTTAAAAATTTTTGTTAATTTTAGATTTAATAAACGTTGAAGACAATGATGTTAAATTTGTTTTGTAGTATCATGGTATATTGTAATAGTTAAAGTAGGTAAAGTAGTTATACTTGGTACAAATTTTTTATAAAGTATTATTGAATTATTTTTATAAATTTTAGGAAATGTATACTATGATATTACGGATACTTTTAGCAAATTTAAACTGCTTTCACGTATTCTACATATGTAGTTCAAATCGTAGCTCTAAGTAAATCAATTTAAAATTTATTACAAGTCGTTGCACTTATAATTATTACACATTTAATTATTATTTGACACTTGCCTTTTTCTCAGCTTAGAAAACTATATATAATAGACCTAAAAAGGTGAAAGAATCTATAAAACATCTATTTTCCAATAAAAAAATAGTTTTATGTTTCCACGTAAGATTTGTAAGCAAACAAAGACTGAGTGTCGTTTTTAGAATACATCAATACGCTTTAATCATTGTTAGATTTTATAGGTAAAATAGTTTGAAAAAACAAAAGAGTTACTTGAAGTAACTGCACTAAACGTTATTAACATCTTTATCGGAAAAGTTTTTGACGATAAAGCTTCATTTTAAATAAAAATGACTTCTTCATATATTTAATAAAAATTACACATGTATTCTTAAAAAGTAAAAATTCCTTCATAAGCATATTTGTTATTTCTTTTTATTAGTGAAATGTCATTTATATTATTATCACGCATCACTATTATATAATCTTCGTAAGTCATAGTTTAATTTTAGTCAGAGTAATAGATCTAAATATATGAACACATTATTATTTAAATATAATCAACACCAATACCAATGTTAAGCATAATTAATCTTCTCATCATGTCGACGAAAATTGTAATTCATAGTCATTGTATTTTTTTCTTGTAAATATCAAAATTATTCATCATCATGTTACATTTTTATGAATAAAAATTATTGCTTAACACCTTAAATGATTAGTTGTCATTCTAAGAAAATTCTTCAGCTCCTAATTGCCAAAAATTCCTCATGATCCTATAAACCACAATACTCAATTACATCATGTGCAATCAAAACGTGTTCTTCCATTCATGAACCTGTTTGGTAGAGACGATACTACTTTTTTCTTTCGTACGAATATTTGCACCCGCAGAGTATAAAAATATAAAGAAAAAAGGCACGCCAAACTCCAAAATTATAGGGGACAACGAAAACCCAAAATTATATGCTTGAATTACTACCAAAACAGGTGCAAATCAATGCGATTACGTAGATTGCATAGCATTATATGTATACTATTTTTCACGTATCCAACCAACAAATATTAATGATTTGCTGTTTTTAATATTCGCTTTAAAGTTGATCTTTATTATAATTTTAATAAAATACAAGCTCATTTAATCAATAACGACAAATATTTTGTTGTGCTGAAAATTTTTCCATTCTTATCCACAACACATGGAAGTGCTTTGTTTAAAATTATCGACTGGCTAAAGATGTCCACGATAAATCAACAAACTGATGATACAATCTTACATATCTTCTAAGCTTCATTTTGTTTTTGGTTACGCAATATTACGCTCTTGTGTTGTTATTTAAAAATAATTTATTCAAGTTTAAGTGTCACTTCATTATAAATAGATTTAACCAAATATTCTAATCAAAGAGTGCAGGTGCACTCGGAAGGCAATAATAGCTATACTTTAGTTGATATAAGGAATACCTTCATGAGGATCATTCCTCAGGTAACTATAGGAAAAACCAAAGCCTTTAAATTTATTATTTCTACCATACTTTTCAATCACTCCTTGCAAAATCTTGTTTTTACAATAGCTTCAAAAGGGAAAATAACAATTGTTACGTGTAATTGTTCCAAAAATTTGTCTTTCATTTTACTTATTAAAAAGCCGAACATAATCGGTAATCAATTGTTTTTTTACGCAAACAAAGCAAGTAACTATTCAATCGCACTTGTAAAGTACCTCTTCTTCACTCTTGTCCAGTCGATCGGACGCGCGTGAGCTCTTTTTCGACGTCGCAGTCCCGTCGTCTCGCTGGCTGACAGCGCGGAATGCAAAAGGATCGCTCGCCAGCTCGCTCGCTTGCTCGCGAGTGAAAAACCATCTCGAGCGAGCTAGCGAGCCCGATCGTCTCGAGGCCCTTCGTCGTGCACCACCGGACATCCTTCGACTCTCTCTTACTCTCTCGTCCTCGCTGCCCTTGAATCTCTTCGCAAGCCGTGATTCGCTCTCGATTTCCTCTTTATTTTGTCCCTCTCTTTCTCAGTCAGCGTGTCTGCCCCCCCCCTCTCTCTCTTTCTCGGCCGACCCTTTTTCCTCCTCCTTTCGCTCGTTTTACGTTTTGTTGTCGAGGGAAGGCAAAGGGTCTGCAGCTGCGGTTCAAGAGATGTGCAGTCTAAGTGAGAGAGAGAAATGGAGGGGGGAAGGTAAATAACGCGGGAAAAAGCGAATTTGCGCTCAGGAATTTAATTCTTTTTGAAAATAGCTCGAGAAAGATAGCGCGCGAAGCGAGCGAGTGTTTGTTACTTAGAAACTGGCCCACTTTTCGGATACCGTTTTCATTGCGTTGTGAACACGTGTACCAAGTTAATGCCACTCATGCTCGTATTTTCCGTTATGTTTGTACAATTTTTTTGACTTTCGCATTACTTTGAAATATCTTTTTTAAAAATTGAATAAAATAAATTTCCCATTTGGTTCCACACTCATTTTTTTTTTCATTTTACGTTTCATTCATCCTGATGGATTCAGCGAAAAAAGCTTTTTTCCGTCCTTCATTTTTTGCTCAACCTTCCTTAATCACTGTTTGCATTAACAAGCCCTGCAATCTCCCTCTTTTCGCTTAATACCCTGTCTCTTCATCACCGATGATGTAATTACGGAGGAGAGAGGGGGGGGGGCGAGAGAGAGAGAGAGAGAGAGAAAGAGAGGGAGAGAGAGAAAGAGAGAGAGAAGAGTTGTGATTAGATCCCCGAGTGCGGAGGACTTTGCATATATCTGTAACTTCCCGGAATAACGACTTAACTCCATTTTTGTCAACAATGAGTTTGCACCGCAATTTATATCTTCCAACTACCCTTTTTCATGTAGACTTGGTCGAGAAATCTAAAAATCGTTTAAAGAGCAAATATCAGCCAAGTGCATAACCACTACCCAATAACTACACCTGTGTCCGGAAATACGACTTAACTGCACCTGTGCACCCGGAAAAAACGACTTAACTGAATATGCTTTATTTATTTATTTTTCACAATAGTACAATAAATAATAGAAGGTAACGCAACAGATTTGAATGCCGGGCGAGTGTGTATGAACAGTAAGTAACGTTCGGTATTCGGTACCGCATTCCGTTGACTTCACACACATTTCCTTAGGAGGCGCATGCGCGGTAATCAATATTTAAAAAAGAATTTGTATTCTGTGTCTTAAGTGTAGAAATAACTATGCTATTGATCGTATTTGAAGAATTTCCATAAAACCACTTAACACAGTTGCCGGAATAAAGACTGAACTGCATTGTTTTGTTTGTTTATACAAAGAACAAAAATGTATTCTAGCAGCTGATAGTGGGGATTCGAATGGTATTCGATACCGTTGTAAATGTCTACATTGATATGACTCATCTCGCGCATTTAGATCTTACATATGAAGTGTCATGGCAGAAATTTTAAAACGGCGATTTCTCGAAAACACGTAAAATGGAGTTAAGTCGTTATTCCGGGAAGCCAGAGATATATGCGTGTACACGAATTTCGCCGCCATCGCCTCTTTTTTCGGCCGTGATTTGTTCCCTATATATATTATCGACACCTGTTTTGTGTTTATTTTCAAGGCCGTCATGGTTACTCTTTCTCTCTCCCTACCGTTTGAATTTGAATATTTTTAAATTCACGTTATGCTTTTTCGCCAACATCTGTGTGTGTGTGTGTGTAAATATATACACCCGCTCTGCTTCTCAGATTGTACATGCCAATGGCAGGCTGATGACTTCTTGAATTTATGAAGCGGAATTTGTGGTTCACCGTGTAATAGAAAATCACCGGGGGGAGAGAGAGAGATCAATAGATATTCCGAGTCGTATTTCTCGTTTTGGTACATAATATATTGCGATTTTAAGTCCTTTCTTTTTTTTGTTGTAGTGTCGAAAGGACGCACAGTATGAACCTTGGACGTTATTTTACCTGGGTGTCGATTATACAGGTATACGGGTGCGGCGCTTTAATAAATGGAATTAGGCACTTTGAAAGAGGTATTTTTGGCGAGCATTTTTTATGCATGAGATAAGGAGGAAAAATATTAATTTCAATCAAAGTTCAAGGAAAAACCTTCATGTTATGCATAATGACCTATCCTACTCATTTCGTACGCATATATTTTTTAACGTTACGTAAATGAGATAAAGAATTAATGGTCATATAAACATTGTGACGAGGCTCTACGTGGGGGCTCATTGATGATCCACAAAAAATAATACGCACCGAAATGTTGACTGTGTTGGCCAATTAAAGAGCGAATTATGGGCCTACGATTTTACGTTACTTTTGAGATTATGAAAATAAAAGGAGACAGATTTGCTAATGTCTTTGCCAAGGGTATTCGTTCAATGTCAAATATTTCATCTGTGTTTTGATGCAAGAATGTGGAAGTTTTTGGACAATCGAAAAATTTAATACTTTAATAAGAATTAAAATTCACAACTTAGTTATCGTTTGTAACTTTGGTAAATAATTACTCGGACCTTGTTATGAATAGTTTCTAATACGTTGTCATATCCTTATAAAAATGCGGCCTATTATACTGCACGATTTGCTTCCTTGAAATTCTTTGATGCATTCGGTTATAGTTTTTCATCATATGTTGAACATTTTAAAAACGACTTTCGCAAATGGAAGTTCCATGGTTTGACTCAATAAAAAATAGAGAAATCTTTACTAAATTTTTCAAACCTTTGATTCATATTATCACATGTCAGACTGGCAATTCCTTATTAATTTTATAGAGGTCATTGATGTTTAAAGAAGGAAACGCTTATTTCCACAGAACTTTGTCAATTAATTTGAGAAATACATTTAATAAATCATGAGAGATCACCACAAAATATGATCTAAATCAACGATTCGCAGTATGCACATCTCAACGGCTATTTCTATAGAAATGTAGAAAGAATTTTGTTTTTTTACGCTACGTAACAAATTCAAGTAAAAAACATACTCATGAGACATTCAATAGATATTGTATTATTAAGACGAAACTTCAGTAGCAATATGAAATTTTGTGAAAAATACGCTGTTCATACATAAACTTTATAGAAGATAAAATAATTGTAATTGTTAAGAAAATCTGGGTATAGTGTGGTGTAAGCGAATGCTATCAAGATCATTCTCTTTCAAACAATTATTTAGACATTAGTGAAATAAATAAAAATCGATAGCGTCCATGATGCAGGAATTGCATCGGAATATCGCACCTTCTTAATGAAAATGAATTGTTGGAGGAAACTGTGCATAAGTTATTAACTAGTAAAGAAGAAAATAAAAAATAAATATAATAGAAAAAAAAATTGTAGAACTTTCGTTACACACTTTTTCTTCTCAGCGCTTGGCTTCTGGAAAGTGAGAACAACGGCATAGCTGTTACACGCTAGAAACGCCTGTTGCACGTTAGAAAACAATCCATTCTCTCATTCAAATAAAAAAAAAAAAAAAAAATTAGTCCGAGGAGAAAGTTTTCATCTACTATACAACAATTATTCCTATTTCATTCATTAACAAGCTATTAGAGAAATTTTATGTTTTCAAATAGTCAACAATTATACTTATGAACTTGTTTCTCTAAAATCTCAATTTTGTTTCTAAAAAGCATGCGATAATTAAAGCTGTTATTCTTTTTCGGCATCCATCATCTTAAATCCCATCACGCTTTTGATATTTTTTTTTATATTTATTTAACCAGAAAAAATTACAATGCAATTTACAATGTAAAAGTCTATTAGAGGTAAACATTGTTACCTGTACAATAGTCTGGTTGTATACAACTAATACTTACAAACTATAACTT
>UXGD01004198.1:0-17850 GCA_900474315.1 Torymus auratus | reverse complement strand
ATATAGCGCTATGCTAGCGCAACCATAGCGCCGACGAATCACCGCAATTTCGGCGCTAGATAGTAGCAATATAGCGCTGCAATAGATCCAATGGTTTTGATTTTTGCGCGGGTTGGCAGCGGTTTTATTTGTTAATTGAAGAAATTATTTTGCAGCATGAATCTCGAGTTACAAGACGGAAAGTAGATGCACACATGCATGCGCAGACATTCGTACACAGGCGCACTCGTACACACGACCGAGCGAAAAAATTTCTCCAAATTTACGAATTTCCGCACCACAACACAGCCTGTAAAAATGTACTGAAACAATTTATATTGAAATTTTTTTTTATTGTTATATTGTTGTGTCTTGAACAGACAAATATACACATAAAAAATAATAAGAATTCAAAGACTAAAATTATTCAATCTATTATTATTAAGATCAACGTTGTACAGATCTTTAAAAATTATGGTAAATTTAATTAATTCCATCAGTAGGGCTCTGAAACTTAATCTTTTTTTTTATTATACGTCAACTAATTAATACTATTGCATCATTGATGTGATCGATTGTATCATACATTATAAAATTATCGTTAGTTACGCATCTATAAGCGTAAGTACGCCCGTGCGTCAGATTTGATCGGTCTAAACTCTAATCTCTTTGCATCATTGACCTTGGTGATGCGAGCTCGGCAACACCGCTAAGCATTATTACTTCGCGTGGAGTCATCTCAGTCATTTTCCATTAGTCTTTCGATGCTCGATCATTTCTTCTTTTTCATTTTTCTTTCTTAATTCTTGTTTGTTCTCGTTGTTCTCTGTTTCTTCATCTATAATTTCTAGAATTCCGTTACGTGGAACTATCTTCTCTTCTGCTCCTGTTGCCGGAGCTTTTTCATTACTGTAGGCTACTTGCGAACATCTGTCCACCCTTGCTCTGATGCCAGCGTGTGCAGTACCAATAGGCCAATCAATTATCAAATTGAACGAACTTACCTGTAAGTGAAGTTCGATTCTAATTGTATGAGCGCCTCCTCCGAAAAGATCAATTGGTAGTACCCCTACTCCATGCCAATGTTGCCACAATATCAAAGATAAAACTCGCTCGCGGCGACAGCACTGCCCCCGCACCTTGTTACTTTAAAGTATAGTGCCGTAATGGTTAGGCATCTAGTACTAGATAATAAGGGAAAGAACAATTTTTTGGGTGGGTTTGATCTTTTCGGAGGAGGCGCTCATACAATCAGAATCGAACTTCACTTACAGGTAAGTTCGTTCAATTTTATAATTGTATTTCGCGCCTCCTCCTCAAGATCAATTGGTAGATGTTTAAAGAAAACATTACGGCAGAATAACTTATATTATAAGAAATAATGTATTTTATGATATACATTAAGAACAATTATTAATGGAAGAAAAAGATAAACAAGTTTATGTTGTTAATATGGATAATGCAACTTGTTGAGAGTCTGGCGCAATCTCTCTGTTATAAAACGAGCGAAAATCTGTGAATGTTTACTCCAACCTGTGGCTTTTCTTATTAATTCAATATTTACACCTTGTCTTTTAGACGCTGAGGTAGACGCATGGCGTGTACTGTGGGCCGAGAAAATATCTGTGTATAATCCAGCCTCCGACAAGACTTCCTTCACCCAACGATTTAAAGTCTGCACAGAGACCGCCTTATATGGTTTTCGAGTAGCAATAAATAAATTTCTGAAAATCGGGTACCAAGGCTGTGACGGTCAATCTGGTACAATGACTATTCCGTTGGCTTTGTCTTTATTGATTTTTTGTAAAACTTTAAGAATCAAGTTAAACGGCGGAAAGGCATAAAAGTATTGATTATTCCAAGAAAGTGTAAATGCATCTACAGCCTCAGACTCAGGATCTTGTTTCCAGGATACAAACCATTGGCATCTTTGTTTAAGCGACTAACAAAAAAATCAATTTTTTATTAAAAATTAAAAGCAGAGTTTGCCAGTTCATATTCAGTTTCTGGTTGTAGCTTGCGTGATTTCGAATCAGCTTCAGAATTTTCTTTTCCCTTGATGTATGATGCAAAAATCCATATGCCCCGGTTCTCACACCACTACCAGATTTCTTTTGTAATCATATTTAAATTTTCATATTGGATGCCTCCCATCCGATTGATATACGAGATGGCTGTCGTATTATCTATCCGTAATAAGATATTTACATTTAAAAGGTGTTGAGCTAAACATCTAAGACCAAAGTATGTTGCTTTCAATTATAGATAATTAATAGAGCAACTTTGTTCCCACTCTACCCAAACCCGTTCACTCTCTGGTCACCGCAAACCGCTCCCCAACCAAATAATGAAGCACTGGAAAAAATTTCTAAACAAAACTGGCAGCTCCAAAGAATTAACCCCCGAAAGAATATGTGTTTTCCACCAGTTAACATCAGACTTATTCAAGTCCAAAATCATAGTAGCATCATAATTATTGTTGTTTTCATTAAGTGCTAAAAATTGTTGGCTCTAGAAATTTTTTGTGTACATCCAGCTATACTCAAGAGCCGGACAGCATTTTACATTATATCTCCTCTCTTCTGGCAGTTCTAGTGATATGGACGAAGAATCAAAAATAAAGCCCAGATATTTACATCTTTGTGACGGAATTATTTTACTTTTTGAATAATTGATGATAAATCCAAGACTCTCTAATAGATCACATGTTTTCTGGATATTATTAGCGCACTCGGTATATGTATCTCTCAATAACAAGAAATCATCTAAGTATAACACTGATTTAAATCTTAATTTCCTTAAATGGTAAACAATAGGTTTCATCAATTTTGTGAATAACTGTGGAGCTACACATAAGCCAAAAGATAAGCATGTAAATTCATATAACTTTCCGGAAAATTCGAATCTCAAAAACTTTCTATGTGATTCATGAATCGAAATGAGATAATAAGTGTCTTTGAGATCAAGAGTGGCTAGTAAGCAGTTATCATCTATCAATTTAATCGCTACTTTAGTCTTTAATCTTCTATTTTCAAGTGTTCTAAATTAACTAAGAATTTTGACTCCTTCTATCCAAGACAAAATCCTTGAGTCTGAGGTAAAACAATTTCAATATTCGTAAAAGTCTTTTAAGCGCCCTGCCATACAACTTACAGTAGGCTCCTTTAGCGTCTCTTCGGTCGCCGCCCTCTCCTCGAAATCTTGTATTCGTAGTGTTGGCCGAATAGGCTTATAAGTTATTATATATCATAACAGTCATAACACGTTTATAGTCTTAAAGGCATTAACATTATCTAATAATTATTTTCAAAACTAAATGAATCTTAATTTATGATTGATTAAATAATAAGAGTAAAATAATTTCAGGATTGGGCTTTAAGGAAATTATGAAGAGGAATATAAATGACAAATAATTACAAATTTTATTCTTGCATTTTCAATAATTTATTGTATAATAGTATCAATGATAATAATAATATATTTATGCTTAGTATTCAATATTAACATATGTTTTTCGTACAAACTATTTAACATTTTGATATGTTTTTTTGAATGCATATTTTATATGAATAAATACTGTAATTAATAAACAATTAAAGAAGTAGACACATTTAAAATATATTTATTATAAATACATACTCACAATGTATTAGTTTTTCAACTTATTTATAATTTTATAAATTGTATATCTAATAACTTTCAAATTTCAAGGCTAATTAAACGTTTCCATCAACTATGATAATTGATAAAAATTATTTAAAACGTATAATATGTTTATGCTGTTTGACTAGTTTTAAACGTATAAGAATAATTTTTTTCTAGTAATAACATAAATACTTAAAGAAGGCAGGAACTGCGATATATAAATGCATTTAAAGTTATTAGTTAATTATATGATTTATATAAAAATATCAACAATATTGTTTGCATACAAGAATGTTTTAACAAATATTATATTTTTTATTTTTCAAAAAGTTTTAAAGGTCGATAAAAGTATTCT
The DNA here is from genome assembly GCA_900474315.1 of Torymus auratus. Classification (NCBI taxonomy): domain Eukaryota; kingdom Metazoa; phylum Arthropoda; class Insecta; order Hymenoptera; family Torymidae; genus Torymus; species Torymus auratus. The sequence goes on along the minus strand of UXGD01004198.1, from coordinate 13,871 downwards.
CAATAAATTTGTAGAAATATTCTTAATCAATTTCAAAATTGATTAATAGTTTATTGTATTTGTACGGCTTATCTATAACCTGCTCGCACAAACAAATTTTATTTACAAAAATTGATTTGGCAAATGAAAAGTAAATACTTTATAATTTTATCATTTACATGAAATTAACATTATAAAATATGTTGGATTGTTATTCATTTATAAAAGAAATATTTACTTTGTTTTCACAAATAACTATTTATTTTAAATAATATTATTGTCACTTTAATTGAAGTAGAATAGTTCGACTTCACTTCCTAATCATTCAGTTTAATAAAATAATAAAAAAATTTTACGTATTGGCATTTCTTATTTTGTACACATGTAAAAATTATCGCTTATCTGCGTACTAACATTTAGTTACATATAAAAATATCGTCAATAATCATCATAAATACTTTCTCCAGTTAAGTTTATACATCTTTAATATTCTTTAGTCGAATGGCCGGCTATTGCATTTACAATTTAAAATTTTTTTATTAATGTAGAATTTTGTTCTTTAGCAGTTTCATTTTCAATTCAAACTGAGGTTGATACTAACAAATGAGTAAGGACGACATAGAATAATATTTGAAGTTTGCTTCGTTAAATTATTGCACTGGGTGGTTTTAGCGATTTTCAAGAACCCGTTTGTTCGAAATTAATGACTAAGGTATTGCCAGCGAGTATTTGAGCTTTTTTACATTTACTGGATTATTTATGTGCGTAACGAATAACACGAGGAACTACGATAGAAAGTTTAATTTCCCAGAAATATTATTTGGTTGCATTAGAATTTCTAATATATAATTGCTATTATGTATTTTATTGCACAAAAATATCATTATTGTTATAAAACTTTAGCATTAACGGAGATCTTACTACTATGGACTATTCAATGTGTATGCAGTACCGATTGAAACTTTTAAATAACACATCATAAATTTAAATTACAACATTTTTTTCAATGCTATATGTATTTCTGATTGAATCATTAGAGTATCTCGCAGTTTCTGTAAAATTATCTCTAACCAGTACCATTAAGTCTATCTGTCCTTGCAAAAATTGAAGGTACAATTAATTACTTCACTGAACAAGTATTCGATTATTGCATCGCATAAGCGGACATTCGTGTCATAAATATCACATAACCGTCAATTCCTAATTCTGACATTCGAATACATCATCAGGCACTTATACCAGTAATGGAAAATGGAACTTCTGCATCACGCAGACTCCAATAGCAGACCGGCTCGTATATCACTCTCGCACGCACACATTCACACGCAGACACGCATTTAAACACTTCATCAGTACTTGGTCGCGTTCTCTCCCAGCTCATCGTCGTTCTCGTAATCCATAGACTTGACGCCGTTCAGCTCGTCCTGGATCTGTCTGAGGGTCTTGCCCTTAGTTTCGGGCAATATCATCACCGTGAAGACGATGCTGATAATACAGCAGACAGTGAAGATCCAGAATGCGGTATACGTGCCGAAAGCGTGCTCGATGTCGCTGAAGTATTTGGTGATAATGAAAGCGAGGGCCCAGCAGACGAGGACTGTGATGCCCGAGGCCTTAGCCTTCACCTCTGCTGAGAACATCTCGCCCATGATGGCCCAGGGTAGGGGACCCCAGCCGATGCAGTAAAGGCACATGAAGAGGACGAGCGAAGCGATCGGAAGCCAGCCGAGATCCTTCACACCGGCCTCGTCCGACTTCTTCATAAAGAAGTACACACCCAGGACACCCTGTAGTGTAAATGAAACAAGACAAATGATATAAGTTTACCTGTTATGATAAACTTTAGCGCATTAAATACAAGCATAATATATGTTATTGCAGTTTTATTGCAGATGGCAAATTTTTAATAATAATTTCAATAATTAATTCCTAAGACTTTCATTTGAGGTACAAACATCAGAATGTTTCATGCAGTTGTTCCTAGTACTTAACATTTATGAGATGAAAATTCCAAATGCATCATAAAACGTTTACAAATGAGTTAATATTTTTTTACCAACAAAGTAGCAATATTAATTTGCTTAGTATAATACTTCTTATGCCCGATAGTTGTCGGCGTGTAACAGGTTTTCTTTGCTCTTGAAATTTTAATATTCCTAACTGCAGCATAATTTATTTGTTTGAAAAACAGTTTAAAGTTCATTTGTGATAACTATAATTAACAATAACTTTAAAAAGTCCAAGTTGGTTATTTATTTCTTGACGATAATTCTCTGTGCACTAATATATTAGCATTTAATATTGACGGAAGTATTTTGCAACTTTATATGAGTCATTAATATACATATAATAAACTTATGATGCTGTTGTAGATTATTTATCGCAGACTCGTGTAAAAATTGCCATTTTGTTATTTACAATCATTGTGAATTCAAAGAAAATTTTTTGAGAAAATAGTATATAATTTAAGATCAAATGATAACTAACTTAGTATTGTGAAGATAAACCATATAGGGGAAATTTTCATAGTTCTGCAGTCGCTAGTCTACCTAGCGTTGTTGCACTCAGCAGCAAAATCTAGATTTGCGGTCTGACATCAACGTCTGTCATTATGCGAGCAGGTGCTAATGTCAAATTCGCGACAATTTCACAGTCGAGGTCTGGTGCACTTAGCTCATTAGATGTTACCGCAGCGTCGCATAATAGAAAGCTGCACGTATGTGTGCGCGCTTGAAATGTTCATTCCGCGCGGATGGCGCACATATTTGCGAGGCTTGTGCAAACTTCAGGAAACCCCAAGCGTGATAAGTTACAAGAACCCGCCGGCGGTAATGAGCAAAATTTGTTGACAATGAGCTTTTCTATTATAATTTTCAGTTTACCGGCATGCGAGTGTCCGCGGACTTATTCGTATAATGATAATTATAAGAGTGGCGATAAAATGAACGCGGTTCGCGTAAGTCGAATAGATGCGATGTAACGAGCGACGTAACAGAAATTTGTTAACGTATGAAATGACGTATCATATTAAAATGAAAGGTTCCTAAAGACAGATAGATGCTTTTCCGTAATTTCCGAAAGCGAAAATAAAAATTTATCAACGAAAGGGTTAAGTTTCGAATTTCGAGCACGGCAGTACCAATACATAAAAAATTATTTCAATTGCGAAATTAAGACTTTTTAGTGGATATAGTACATGCATATATAGGTTTGTCTCACTCGGTCTGTAGCGACTTTTAATTATACGATATTCTTGGCGTTTCAAGCATAAAAGTAGACGAAACAAAATAAAGCTTATCTAACTTTTTTGCACTAGTGAAATCAACCGGTCCAGGAAAAAACCTAAATTAGTACCAAAAAAATGTAAAACTTTATTTATAGTAAGAGTAATATATTTATATTTCAAATTGGAATCCTGATTCCACATTCTTAAAAGGCAGATTCTACTTTTTTTAATGTCATGACTACCGATATATCGTTCTGAGTAGAAGTAACTTGCCGTTTTCATGTTTAAATCAACTGTGTGAAATGTGAAATGAATAAAAAAATTTTTCCATCTGTGCATGAAAAGTAAAGCAATAACTTATCGTCCCTAAGAGTATAGTGTCCTATCATCCTGAACCTTTACACTAATGACCAAAATAACCAAGAAAATAACTTACCGTTCCGATCGCGGTGCCGACGCCGGAGAATATGAGCAGTACCCGCCTGCCGAGCCGGTCGACGACGATGGGCGTCACGCCCGAGGCGGCCAGCTGCACAACGCCAATGATGATCGTACACATGGCGGGATCGATGGCCGTGCCCGTGCTAGTAAAGATCTTCTGCGCATAGAACAGCACGACGTTGATGCCCGTAAGCTGCTGGAAGCTCACGGCCGCGCAAGTGAACAGCAACGCCTTGAAGTTCGCCTTTACCGTGAATAGGTCCGTCAGCTTCACCTCAGTGCTGTACGCCTGCTCTACCGCAGCCTGAAAGATTTTAAGAGGATTTTCGGTGAGTCTTATTTTTTGTCGAACGAGTGTGATTAAAATTTGCTGGAACAAATATTTTTATGAACAAAGATTATCGCATTAGTTCAACAAAGGTAAACTGAAAAACAGTAAGTATGTTTGAACGGTGATTTTTCATTCTTTTGATACTTTTTTCTGAGATGTCTTCAGTGTAGAATGTAATGGAAAGTCAGAGTATACGTGATGGAGCTTTTGTGTTATTCTGAAAAATACGAGCTGTTGCATCATAAAATTTATTTTTCGACGGCCAAACGGCAGGAATGAAAATATCTCAAAAAATACAGATGTCGTAAAACGATATTTACTGTATTCAATACCTTGTTAGATGCATTTATTAGTTGTTTAATTAATTAATTATGAAGAGTTAATATCATTATTACTAAAAAATTAAAAAATCTTTATCTGCACATGCTTTGTTAGTACGCATTATTGAAATGCTGTTTAAACAATTTTCCCTTTTTTGATATAATTATATTTAAATTAATAAATACTCTCATTAAAATCATGTGCGCTGCATTTGTTAAATACCATATCAGTTAATACCTTTGATAATCTAACGAGGACCTTAATTAACCAAAATAGGACGATAATTTTGACATGTGATAAATGTACAATTTGTTCATTCAAAACTGATGACTTTTTGAACAAAGATTTTTTGTTTGTGATTATTACCAATAGAATAATGAAAAAAATAATGTGAAAATAAACTTATAGTATGTCAATGTTAATTAAAAATTTCTGTATACGCATTAATGCACGTGGTTGAAAGAACCTATAAATGTGTGATCATACTTTGGTAGGAAACACCAAGTTAGTTGACCCTGAAAAAGTTAGTTCTGGAATCTACATTCATTAGACACAACTACGGGTGGTCTATTAAATCATTCACTATCAAGAAACATCGCACACGATTTAATTAAATCTCAGCGGAGAAATATGCCATGAGATTAAGAAAATGCTCAAATGCTATATATATTTTTTACATCTTGCTTCGTGATTCTAAAATACGACTTTGCGAATATCAAGTGAGGATAATACAAACACCATTTATATTCCTAACGTAAAATAGCATTTAAAAATGTATTTTGATAAATTAATATTTTGAAAGTTCATTAATTTAAATTTGAGATCTTGCTATATAGATTATTAATTATAATGAAGATATATAATTTTGATCATTTATACTGATATTCGTATTGTGTGCTTACAAATTATGTCAGTAAATTTATGTAGAAATTAAATACTGGATTGTTAAAAGCAGATAACGGAGTTTATGTTCATAAATCTGATAAATTCATATATCTACCTTTCGCAGACAAAGATAATCCTAATTATATAGAACAGCGAGAGTTGACGAAGAAGGCTGAATTCTTTTTCAAAGTATAAAAATTAGAGGAGTAAAAAAACTTCCGAAACGTCAGCAATAATATAAATTCAAGCTAAATTAATGATCAATTCAATAATATAATACAAGTTCTCTGATTTCACCGATTTAGATAAAGTATTCTGTACACTCATAAAAATTGCAATTTTACTTGATCTAGTTACTTTTTTATAATACCCTAATCTATAAATAGGGTTTAGAAAGAAATTATCGATGAATCAACCTGACCAAAAGTTTGAACACATCGACTCGTAGTGTAGTTTCATAATCTAAGTACTCATTTAATAAGTAAGTAGTTTTAGAAGGAGTTTAAAAATATTATATAAAATAAAAGGCTTATAGGTATAGTTTTAATAAAATAAACATTTCTCGACTATCGCCAATTTTCACTCTCTTTAAATTAATAATTTGATAAAATCAATAGGCGGGACGTCATAAAAATATGACTTTTTGACGTCAGTATTGATCAGGGCACTGGCTGAGAAGATCAGTATATTGGCAAATCTCATTCCCAAAGGATTAAAAATTAATTTTTTGAGTTACTAATTTTGACAGGCATGTAGCGCCACCACTTAATTTTGTATCTTATCCGAATGGACCTTTATGATATAAACAAATTAAAAGCCTGAAGTTTACCTGCATTTCATCGAGCTCCTTCTGCACGCCGCTCGTGGTTTTGCTACGAAGCTTAGCCAGAGCATCGCTAGCCTCATCCTTCATGCCCTTGCTGAGTAAGTAGTACGGGGATTCAGGCATGAACATAAAGCAGACAAAGAAGACGATTGGCAGGACGCCGCAGGCAATCCAGAACACGAGGTAGGAAACGTATGGACCTATCACGTAGGCATACAGTAGGCCAACGGTAACGAATAGCTGCAGGAATGAACCTAAGACTCCTCTTATGCTAGTCTAAAAAAATGAATCGATAATAAGATGTTAGTTCTGAGGTAGCGATTTACATTAATTTACAGTAATAAAAACAGATTGCAAAACTTACTTCAGCGATTTCACCGCAGTACATTGGAACGATAGTGAAGTCGATAGAAAGAGCGATACCGAAAATGAATCGAGCCACATAAAGTTGCTCCAGGCTTTTGGCAGTCGCTATTAGAATCCATCCGATAATATAAGGCACTACACTAAAGAGCAGTGCCTTTTTACGACCGAACCTAAGAAATTTACATTAAAATTCATTAAAACATCTAGAATCTATACAAGTAATTTTCTGCTTTAAAACTACGAATTTTAAGAATCAACTTGTTAACTGTTATTATATAAATGTAACATCAGATTAGCCATATGAAATCTATGGCGGTCCAAATAGGTGAAAACTAATAAACGAAAAATTAACGGAATATAACTTTGATAAAATAAATTTGCAGAAAAAATTTTAGCAATATTTTTGGAGTTTACAGAACCCCGATTTATTTTACGCAAAAATTTACCTTTCTCCGAGATATCCGGAAATTAAACTTCCTGCAACCGCTCCGAGCGTCATAAGAGAGCCGACCCATGAACTATCATCGTCCGTGATGGTTATGCCCAAGGGATTGTCGCTCAATGATGAGTCGTTTTTTTGCATTTTGGCCAGGGCTGGACTGGTCCAGCCCATCATCGCGCCACTTGCGAAGATACATAGGTTCGCTGAAAATTAATTGAAATGATTTACTAATCAAGTACCAAACTGATATAACGAATATATATAGTATTTTGTTATTATTTGACTTTATACTTGGCGATGGAAGTATTGGAATTCTATGAGATATCGTAATTTTCCAATTAAAATCAATCAATGTTATTATGTTATGTTACGATCTATCAGGCATACAATGTTATGAAAGATAAAAAATATCACGTGTTTACCGAACTTAGTGAGTGATTAGATAAATTTGTTGAATTTTGAATTTAAGGATAAAGAATTTCTAAAAATCTTTAATTTCTCTCTGATAAAATAATTTAATTAAATTGGTGTAATAACAGTAATCATTTTTTGACAGTTATTTGTAATAGTTTCTTTCATAATCATGATTGATCATTTTATTTTATAATTTAACTTTCAATTATTATATAGAATAGAATCATTTCTATACCGTCTTAAATTGCAAAGTTATATTGTCATGTGTCAAAATATTAATTTGTTTTTGTGTAACCTTTGAAGAAAATGTTTACATTTTTATAGTAGCACAGTTACGTAAAAACAATTTGATATTTTGATTTGAAATTAGAGAATAGTACCGCACTCTTAATTATGTATAATTCGAAGTTCTTCTTCAAATATAACCCCGAAACTGTAACATTTGTAACGTTTTTAATAACGTAATTGTGACAATTACACAACAATTACTCCTATTAAATAAGCATGAAATTAACCACAGAAGTAATAAACTTTGATAACAATAACATAGATGGTTATCAAAGAATCGGAGAGAATGATAAATGCTTTATGTACGCGGGACAATTAAAACAGCATTTCTGACGTAACGATTGCTACCTCGTCAGCAGTTGTTTGCGCATACATGTACACAGATGTGCACCAGCGATATTTGGCAAAATGTAACTTCTTTTTCACGTTTGCGCGGTCATGATTCTTCTTTGGCGACTCTTTGTTCCGCCTGTTGCACATTTTGTTTGCTCGCTCACGTACATTTGACAGATGTTTTGTTTTCATGGGCAAATCTGTGATAGCGCAAAATAATGAGCGTGTACGTAATTTTGTTTTTCCAATTGTTTTTGATTGTTCAAAATATTATCAATCTCGTTTATCTTTAGAAGAAAAAAAAACAGGATACAGATTTTTACTGAATGCTGGTTAAATCGTAGCATTGCTATGTTTCTTTAAATAGAAGAAGTGTAGAAATGAGTTAAAAAATAAACTCAAATTTATATTGCACACAAATATCGTTATACTAATAACAAATTGCAATGATATATATAAGAGCTATTCCCAAATTTATTTCCTTTTTACGTCTCCAAAAAAAAAAAAAATTTTTTTTTAAGCACACTCATGGGACAAGATGTTTCTTGGTTTTTGAGCTTTACCAAATAAGAAAAAATATATGTGCGCGCTAAATTTAATGGTATCATTTTTTTGCGACAGATTCGAGTTTTTGAGAAAATAGTCAAAAAAATTTTTCTCTTCAAAAGTCAGTCACTTTTTCTTAAATCTGTCAACTTACAAGTTCAAAAAAAAAATTTAAACTTCAAAGAAAGAGCTTTAATTCCTTTTTTTTAAATTCAAAAATGTTGATTCCTTTAAAAGTGATAAGGGTTTCAAGTTGAACGTCGAAAAGGCACGAAAATAATCTCAAAGCCGGATCTACAGATTTCGGCGATTTTTGCGTTTTTATGCCTTTTCGACATTCAACTTGAAACCCTTATCACTTTTGAAGGAATCGACATTTTTTAATTTTAAAAACAAGGAATTAAAGCTCTTTCTTTGAAGTTTATTTTTTGTATTATTTAGTAAAGCTCAAAAAAACAAGAAAAACCTTGTCCCATGATGTGCCTTCAAAAAATATTTTTTATTTTTTTGAAGACGTAAAAGGGAAATAAATTTGGGAATAGTTAATAAAGTGAACAAACTGGGTGAATTTGTGTACTAATAGCGAGCGTGTGAAAATTGATGAATCAAACAATTACTATAAAATCTTATCGCAAAAACAGCTAATAATTGCGCTTGTAAATTAACGCCAATAGAGATTCCGCAATAGTAAACACGCGAAAAGCCTCAATAGTCAATATAAGCCTCCGTATGGTTAATATAATCACGGCAATGCATATGTAGAGCTCGTAATCGCGGAAAGTGGGCGAGCGCTTTTCACGCGTCAATTTATCATGCTACGGCGCGATAAAGCGCATAAGAGTTGCTAAACATATGAAACCCAATGGCTTATCACTGAACTACCAGCTGCTTTGTGTCGCGCGGTTCTGGCGGGTGGACAATACGATTCTGCTCGGACAGTTTGCAAAGGTCAAAATTATTTTACGTCGTTGCTTTGCAATAATAATGTTCGATGATTTTCATTTGTTATAATGAATTTAAGCTTATTATTTTAAGTGTTTTTTAAAACTAATAGTTCTACTTCCCCACAAACACTGTTTTTGGTCGGTAGAAAATATAAAAAAAAAGAATATCCATTTACATTTTGAATAAATCCAGTTGCCCTGCATAATCTCATATTCGTTTTACAAAGTTTCAATGCAAACAATGACGACACCTTTTTATTTCTGGAACTAAAATCAACGAAAGTTAATTAAAATTCGTTCCAATAATAAACAAAGGTGTTGTCGTTATTTCGCTTTCAACCTTTGTAGAAAGATAATTAATCATGCAAAGGTTTGGATAATTTGTATATTTAACAGTGTTTAGATCTTGCTTGATAGTGGGATAGACGGTTAAAAAAGAGTACCTTGACGAATAACTCACGTTATCGAAGTACATAATTTGTGACTAGATTTACGGCATGTATAAATCTGTTATTCTATAATATTATCATAAGCTGATCAGTTTTCGTAAATGCTCTTATCATAGAGCATCAAGAATGTATCATCAGCATCTGCGTCAAATCGCGAGGAATTTTCCACTAACAAATATTTCAAACATTTGAAGTTTTATACAAGAGACGAATTCTTACGTTTTTTTCAAAATCTTTTTTTTTGCCAATGTTGCATAATTTATTCTAAAACATAAGTTAATTATTCAATCTGACATAGCGGGTTTATCTGATTATTATAATAACGATAATTATTACATAAGCTATGTGATAATTTTATCTGTAAAAAGTGTAAAAGTATTAACAAAAATAAATGCGATCCTAGAAAATTAATAGATAAAATAATCTCCTTAAACACAGATATTTATGCATAGATTGAGCTAAATCACATATTTCAAAAAAATGTTAAAATAATAATTGAATTAAAAAATTGTTTAAAAAATTTTTCTGTTAAAAGCAACAGCAAAACTTATTCCATCCAACCATCGATCAAAATCATAGAAAAAATACAAAATATTCGCTATGCTTGAATCTCCAGCAATCTCTTGGGAGACATTATGAAAAATCACTTGCATCAACGCCCGGTTTCTGATACGCTCCAATTTAAAAAAGAAAATACTCGTTCACACGGTCGATAATCTCCGATTATCGAGAAACCTCGGTACACCTATCGAGTCATTATAATCTCACGTGCTATTACAAAACAAATTTCACGGAGAAAAAAGAAGACAAGCACTTTGTCGAGGTCGTGCTAAGCGGATTGCAGGGGGGGCTCGATGCGCTTGTTTCGCCGCTGTGATGAGATTTGTCATTAGCTGCTTGGAAAAATCTTATCTAAAGCGAAAATTGCAGCTGAATAATGAGTTTGTTGAAGGGAGGGGCACGGGTGGGGTCAATGAGCTACGAAGCACGATCTTTCGATGACCAGCCGCTCTTGTTTAGGTTGCTAAGAATACACAATTTAAATATATACATTGGCAATATTTCTTTCTTTTATTTTAAATTCCTCGCTTGTATCTATCTAATTTTAAAATGAATTTTGTGAAGGAAAACACTTGTTTCAGTAATAAAAACATCGAAATTTATTCATCAAAATCTTTGATTCGAAAATGTTCACCGTTACACAGCTTTCTATTTGAGAACGCAAAATATAACCCGAAATTATTGGCATGAATGATTTTTATATGTTTTAAACTCGAAGAAATTTCCTCAATTCGAAAAATTTGTATAGCTTAAATAATGTTTATATTTATTAGATTTTTATATTTATTGAAAAAACTAAATTTTTGTCTAGTACCTACATTGTAAAAACATCAATTATCGTATATAATATTCGAAAACTACAATATCTCGATAGTCTGTCACATTATCTACTTGACACAATTAATAGCCCTATTCAGCATCTCAATTGAGTATAATGAAACTTGCTTTGATAGCATCTCGTTTAGCAAATGGCACCTATATCGTTCGGTATAAGTCAGATTTAATACTTTGACAAATATTTAACTGTCAAGATTCGTCAGTTAATTATATTTACAGTGCGTCAATTGTTGAATTTTAAATCTTAGTATCTGACAGTTTATTATGTAATCTGAGCATGTTTATTTTACGTGCAATTTACACATGACGTTTGGATTTCTATAGAAACAATTTAATGATTATTCTTGCGAAAATATAACTTATTTTATATGGGTATAATTACACAGTTATTAATCATTAAAACCATTGTTATGGCCGTACTGTACAATAGGTAAACAAGTTAACAACAGCGCAATAGAAAAATTGCGAAGCCTAAACGTATTGACAGCAATAAACGTTGCTCCCGTGACATGTGTAATTGAATAATGAAGGCAGTGAAAAGTAATTTTAATATCTTTCAAATTCGGTATCGTTATTTGAAACACAAAAAAATCAATGTCAACAAGTCAAATAAGTATCAACTATAACACACTTTTTTAATTTAATTGTTCAACTCTAAAAAATTTCAACCATGAAGTACTTGATGATTATTTATCGATTCAAACTTATGTGTAACTGTTATTATAAATCAGTCTTTTAGATACACAAAAATCGATTTGCAGTTTGTATGGTTTTGTAACAAATACTAATATTCATGAAGCTTAATAAATAAATTCATATATTTCATTTTTCATGAGTTCACACAGACGTTCTTAAAGTTATTATTATATTCAAATAAAGTAAAAGAGCAAGCAATAATTTTCAATAACCTATATATTTTAATCTCTTAGCAAATTAATTATTGTATTCACGTGTATTTTAAATAAAAAAAAAACAATATGTACTTGTCCCAATTACCGAGATGCGTCTTGTATAATCGGGGCATTTATTTATTAATATTATTGATTCATATTAAAACAACCTATCGATGTATACAGTATTATATAAAACACAATAGCAATCTTTTGCGATAACCATAATAACCCATAATTTTCTTATCTATCAGTCGACTTTTAACTCATCCTTCATTTGGAACGATAACGCTCTGGCCAGCCAAATTCCCGTCGTCACGTGTGTTCACCGGCGACACGTGCGCTCTTGATTAAAAAGAAAAAGTAGATATACCTGTCGGTTGTGCGCGCATTCGCCCGTTTGAGATGCAAATTTCGTGCGAACTGTTTCTTAAACTGTATGCGATAATTCGCCGATTTTTCGTTTCGTAAGATTTTTAAAATTTTTCTTCGATATTGTTTTATTAAAAGTTCAAGCATTCACTCGGGGATGACAACAAGAGATACAATTATGTATATGAATTTTTTGTAAAAATGCCTTTTTCATTGACACAAAGTTCCGGCCTACAGCGGACGGAACTTATTCAATCTTCCTGTCACTGTTGGTTTTTCGTGGTCGCCGTCAATGACTGCGCGGCCGTGCAGTTACGCGTCGGCATTGTTTATCGTGCCGGCGTCATGCGACGCATTGGGAAGCGACTCGCGTTTGATGTACGTGTGGGTACAGCGCGCAATGCATCGCGATTAATTGGCGTACTTGACATTTCTGTTGGGTTTCCGCCGGTTTAGCGGATTTTCCATTGAAGGGAACAGCTTCTAGATTTTCGTGCTCAAAGGTTTTTGATAAAAGCGGATTATATTGAACAAATATGAATTATTATTATATGTTACGGAGATCGAGTGGTAGAATGTAATGATATTATTAAATTTACATGTTGCATAACTGGGAAGTATAATTAATTGTAGCTTTATTGGCTTATGAAAGTCAATGAGGTTTCTTGGATTCGCGAAACAGAGTCTTAAAAGTCTGATTATTATTTTATAGTGCAACTAATTTATTTCGAATTGAGAGATACGCCACGTTTTATTGTAAAAGAAGGATTCAGAAGTATAGTTACACTTTCATGCTTTGTAACTAATTTACATTATATTTTTTCAAATATTTTTAAAATAAAAAACTTGTTCTCTTGTATCAATTAATTCATTATTTTATACAATCGGTTGGAAGTCTTGATTGTCGCATTATAGATATGATTCAACGGTTTTTAAATATTAGTAAATATTAAAGTAAATTAATTATGTCATAAAATAAGCAGAAAATTATCAGTCACTTTTATCGTGAATAACGTCTTTATAAAATCGAAAATAATTTTACTAATTACAGAAACTGTCTTTTTTCAATTGATTGATACAATTCTTCTAAGTATAATGAAATATTAAAAATTAAGAAATAAATATGAGGTAATCTTTAAAGAATAATAATTAATTAAAATTCGAAAATTCCTCCAGCAATACTTTATTCACTGATAAGAATTTTTTCATCGGTCTTACAATCTTATAAATTAAATCATTTAATATTACTACTTAATATTAATATTTGCTAACAATATTTTTTGCCAGGTTTAATTAAGTTTTTATTTCAGATTCTACGGGGGTGATTATAAACAAGGGCAATTTGACTGCCATTAATATTAAGTGATTTAATTTATAAGACTGTAAGACCGATGAAAAAATTCTTATCAGTGAATATAAA
>UXGD01004197.1:0-17852 GCA_900474315.1 Torymus auratus | reverse complement strand
TTCAAATAAATATTGAGAGCGATTCATATGTCATCCAACCTGTTAATAATATTGAACGTGAATAAATCTTTTTAATTACATATAAGTATATGTTTATTATTTATCAGAAAGAAATATGTATATGTACCCACACACATAAATAATCTTTATATAATATATCAGGATATTATGGTTCGCCAAACTTTCGCCAGACTTCCTCCAGACCACCGCCAGACTTTCGCCAGACTGCCGCCAGACTGGTGCCAGACTTTTTTTTTTACACGGATAACTATAGCAGGTGTTTGCAGGTATGGTTAGACATTATACATTCCTTTTTTTTTTTTAAATTAACGTTTTGACGTCTTCGAAACAATGGTGTTGGTTTTATATGCCTGCCAAATCAAGAAACATTTATGCGAATATGAATTTATAAAGTAAACTCTGAGCATTTTCGAAAATTAATAAATTAATATAATAAGACATTTGACGAGTGCATTTAACACTAAAGTTTAGCGAATCGCTATCTCCATTAATAATTTACGACTTTTCAGACAATCAAACTTCCATCTATATAGATGACTTTACAGCCGCGGCGGAGAATCAATAGGTCGAATCGGAAGATATAATTTGGAGCGTCAACTTTTCCGCACACGTCGCTTAACTCCCCAACAATCGGAGATGAAATCGCGCGCGACACTTGGCGATGATTAAAACGGCGCTTAATGGCCCAGGCAGCGATTCCTCCGCAGTTCTCCTATATAAATCGCGCGACGTGGCGGGCCGCCGCGCGGCTCAGTGACGTTCAATAATAATCCAGCAGAGACAGAGAGAGTGCGACGACGCGCCGGTAATAATAGCATCGCACTATCATTACGCGCGCGGGCCTGTTTTATGAAGTCGCGCGAGCGAACGCCTTTACGACCGACGATAATTCACAGCTACTTCGCTCGGCCACGCGCGCGCCGTAGAGAGAGAGAGGAGGAGAAGGCTATCTCGTGCCGCGTAAGACAGACGTAGTCGCGCGAGCTCAGCCTTTATGCAAATCGGACATTCGAGGATGTTTGATAAAGTTTACGCGCGCCAATGGTCGCGCGCGCGCTCTCGTGAGATCTCAATTTATCGCGAGTATAAGAGAGATAGATAGAGAGAGAGAGAGAGCGAGTGGTGATAGGCCACTTGAGCGCGCGAGCGCCAGCCAGGACGTCTTTATTAGTCGTTATATCCTACAGTCGATATTGAGTTTCACGAGTTTGATGTGGGTACTCGAGAACTTGAAAGAGCGCGCGACTGCTGCTGCTTTCGAACTTTCTTTCATATCAGTCACCTTATGGGATTTCATTTTTCCTCTTTTACAGTCGAATTTTAAATATTACTTATTCACTAAAAATCCGAATGGCGTAGATGAAATCCCAATATTTGGCCACTTTAATTGAGCAAATGTTCAACCACTTTTTATCTATTCGATTAAATAAGTTATCCTTGTAACAAACGAGTAATTACATACAGATCTACATTGATTTCAGCTCTTGTAACACAACGTAAGAACAGAAACGAAGGTAAGATCTTATAAAGACATAGTTATAAAGTACAAAGTAAACTCGTTCGCGCACACGGCCGTCAGTGACTTACGTACAAGGGGATCATACGATATCGTGCGAAATTGTCATTAATACACGCGCGGCACAATCTACGATCCTGCGCGTATAAACTATTTAACCGGAGCTCTTAACTCGCAAGCGCACGTGCGGCTGCACCTCACTGGATAAATAGATCGACTATCCCAAAAAGGTATAAACGTCGAAGCTTCGAATGGATCGCTTCTACTCGCGACATTCTGTTTCTCTCTCTTATAGTGCGACTCAATTATACCAGCCGCGCGGTGCAAAAGGCGCGAAAAACCAAAAGGACTCGCGGGCGAGTCTGCAGGATTATGTACGGCGCCCCTTCTTTCGGCATGAGAAAGAGAGACGATAATAAACGCGGAGAAGGTCGGCTAGTCGCTCGGTCGGTTATAGAGTGCAAGGAAGGAAGAAAGAGAGTAGACGCTGACTCGATCCGGCGTGATTCCGCGGTGGCGGTGTTGGCGCCCCGCTGCGCGCGGAGCAGAGCGCCCATACGATGAGAATGTAATTATCCTAACGCCTGCGTTAACTCGCGCGCGAGAGGGGCATATAAGCCTGGTGGAGCCGCGCTCGTCGCGTCGCGGTCGTTTACGCCGCCTCCTTCGGCGTCCGAGGCTCTCCATGTTCTTCAATCTGCGATCGTGTTGCTCGCGTTTCGTGGACCCGCGCCGCGCCACCACCGACGAGGTATAACGTACTGCTCTCACTCTCCGCGTTTGCTATAATCTACTCTCAGCCGCCGGTTTCTTTAAACTTCGCGCTCTCTCGGCGCGCCATCACATCGCAATATTCTGAGGAGCAGCCGCGGCGATTACTCGTAAAATTCTCTGCCCGCTGCGGGGCTTGTCAAAGCCGCGGTGCTATTTTTCGAATCTGCGATAGCTGCGTGATTTATGGTTAACATTGATCGCAAAGCTGGGCGAATGGTATTGTTGTATTATTTGTTTCCATTGTACATATACGTTCGAGTAGTCAATAACGTAATAGAATTGTCGCAGTTGTAATAGAGTTGTGCGAGCCTTCGTCGAATAGGATAGATAAGGTTAAAAGTTGTAAAACGCTTTCACTTTTGATTGATATAATCTATGTTCCATGCAATCTTGAGAATTTTATTGCTATCGATAAACCCGATGCTGTTTTTCAACGACTTCTTTTTACAGCAGGCTATATATTTACACTGTGAGCATTTCATTAAAAACTTATCGTTGTTCTTTGATACCAATTTTACATTTTCAACGTGTTCAGAAAACTTTCCAATTTATTTTCCATGTCAACTAATACCCTTATTTAACGTTATTCAATAACATTATTCATCCGATTGGCTTGAAATTCTCACTTTTCCTCACAAACTCCCCTCAACACTTTGAAAAGTTCTCGACAAACGCTCGCCGCATCCTTGAAGATCTTATAGAAAGAAAAAAACTCGGCGCTTTCACAGGTCAAGTAGAGAAGTCGAGAGAGTGGCTATGTACGGCACACACAAACCCCAGGACAGCCAGCCAAGCAGGCAGGCAGGCAGGCGGTGCACTCGAGAAGAAGCTGCGCTGCTCAGCGGCGCGTAATCTGGAAATGATCTCGGAGCTTCGGAATTACATAGACGTTAACGAAGCGCGGCCGAGAATTGCGCGCTTCTCCTTCCCCCACTTCTTGCCATACACGCGTGATGGCGTGCCGAAGCGCGCGGGGGAGATTAAAGTACCTCCGATAGCAGTCGTTCCTGCACGCGGGGTCAACTATATCGAGGCTTGCGCCGCAGCAGCAGCAGCGTCGGGGAACAACGAGGCGAGCGAGGCGCTAATGAAAATGTATCGAGGTAGGAAGTCACGCGGCCCTGTGAGCGAGCCCTGGGGGGGCTTCCTCACCTGTGTGGAGGTGGTGTAACCCCGAGCTGGCACTCGCGCGACGCAGCATCTTCCAAGTTCGAGCAGTCATTAACTCCGCTCCTTTCTTTTTGCCGCGCGCCGCGCCGACCCTTTGAACCTTCGCGAGCTGCTCGAGAGCTTTATTCCCTGAACGTGCTGATCCATTATTGCCTATTAATCGGGGTTAAAGCTTCGAGTTTCGCTTTTTTTCGTCGCGTTCGTTGCGGTGATTCTTGTTATTGTCACGAGATGCGGATGAATTTTAAGTTTCATTGTTTGAAATTGCTAGCAGAGATAAACAGACTTAAAATATGATACTTCTAAACTATACATATCGTATTCTCACCTGCACTTGAAGTACTAATCTCAAAATCACAATTGGTATACGCATTTTTTTTTTTTTTTTTTACTAAAAAGTAATTGTTTTTTCTACATTATTAATCTTTGCTAGCTTATGAATAAAATAAAATAGAGTTTTCTTTCATATATTTATGATAATATAAAAACTAAAAGTCAAAACCAGTTTAATTTTTAGTATAAGTATACAAGTATTCGCATTTTTCGATACAGTAAAAATATTTTATCTCTGTCGACAATTTATTACATCGATCGACGCATAATACAAAAATTTCGAAAAAATGCCCCATCGCCAGCTTCCATGCTCCACAACCTGCTCTACCACACGTTGAAAAAGTAAAAAATACGCTGGTTTATGTCTCTTCACGTCGTTTAAAGCTTTGTCTTCTTACACCATCTATTTTGACTTCTCGACGCTTGAGGGCAAACTTCGCCAGAACCTTCGATTTCTTCCCCGGCATATACTATATGTGTGTGTGTGTGCGAAATCGTCGTTCGGATTTTCTTTTTCTCTCCCTTTTTTTTATCATTTCTCGTTTCTTTTTTCATCCGCAGAGGCAAGCACTACACATTCGCGCAAGCCCCCGAGGTTCACCGCCGTACGCGCGCACGCGCACGAGAATCCGAGGGCAAAGCGTGGCCCGGACGCTATCTACCATCTGGTATAAATCAAGCCGGTGCACTTGGCTCTCTTAGAGAGTTTCAGCCTCCCCTAAATCCATATTGCATCTCGCCCTCTCTCTCTCGCTCTGCGTTTCTCCGTCTGGGCTTCGCCTCTCTCGTGTGTGTGTGTGTGTGTGTGTGTGTGTGCACGCCTCC
Organism: Torymus auratus; assembly: GCA_900474315.1. Lineage (NCBI taxonomy): Eukaryota > Metazoa > Arthropoda > Insecta > Hymenoptera > Torymidae > Torymus > Torymus auratus. Next base: position 13,213 of record UXGD01004197.1, on the reverse strand, counting down.
GCATCTTCGAAGTTGGCGCATTGGTTTTGAGGAGGAGGGGAAGGGAGGTAAGCCATTATCGAGGCGATCTGCCGATTATTAATTCAACTGCGAACGCGCTCTTATGCCGAACGGCACCCTGGCATCGTCGATCCCATTGGCTGTGAACATTAACGCCTCTCCTCTAAATCTTTCTTTATCCTCTTTTCTTTTTATCACACGCTCTTAAAAAATAATCAAGTTTTTGTACACAAATTATCGCATGCCGTTTGCATTGCTCTCTGTTTTTTAAGCTGGAAACATTCTGTCAGTATTAGCAAACGAAATGTTTTACGACTCAACAGAAACACAATAATTATAATTAAGTAATGAATTCACATAGGTGTTCACAAATGTAAGTCTGTCGATGGATTTTTACTGCACTTTATCTTGATTGTCATTAAACTAAAGTGAAATAATGAGTAAAATTTTCGAAACGAACTTTATTTTATTGAATAATATAATGTAAAATAACGATAAAGATAAAGAACAAAGAATTTCAGTTTGCTTTAGAAATAGTGAGAATTAAACGTACTTGGAATGGCTAAAATTAATATTACGCTGCAAGTGGAAGTAGGTTACATGCTGCAGAACAAACCCAGAACTAACAATACGGTGCGCGATAAGTAGAAAAGAGCGGGCGAGAGATAGAAGGAGAGAAAGAGAGAAGAGTGAAATATAATAAAGTATAAAGAAAAGAAGAAAGAAAGTAATGAAAGTGGCTGGGCTCTGCTGCAGCAATGGGATGGTTGAGGTTCCGGGGGAGGCGTCGGCAGTGGGAACATCGCGCGAGGCACGGCCGCGTGTGTTTGCCCTCACCTGCAAAAAGGATCGTCCCGGTGTATACTTTGCGCTTTCGAGATATTTCGATAGGAGCTCTTTCTCTCTCTCTCTTTCTCTCTCGTATACACGTGCTCCTTCTCTCCTCCGCAGTTCCTCCTCGCGCCATGCCTGCCGAGGTAGATCCTTCGCTGGAGATCAGACAAGAGCTGAAGCAACATACACACACGCGCGCGCGCACGCCGGCGTAACAAAGGAGTATATCGTCCCTCTCTCGCGGAACTCCCGAGGAACGAGGGGAATCCACACGCGCTAGAGTATATTAGAGCCGGGGCTGTATACGCGAGCACGCGCGAAACGCATGGAAAAATAACGGGCGGATTCAATACATCGCTTAGGTGTGGGATTCGGAAAATTTCTTTTGAATTATTTAGAAATGTTCAGGGGTTTGAAGATTGTGATGGTAACTGTTGGATGATTGAGACTGAAATTATACTGCAGATGCATATATTTTTATCAGCTAAGGAGTGGAAAAGAAAGTGGAGCTCAAATAGGATCTTTAGAAATCGATAATATAGTTACAAATTCCAATACTGATCTGTACATCGAAAACTATGAAGTTCATCATTTAGATATCACCATCGATAACCTGATTTACTGAGATATTACGGTGAATATGCTGATTTGGATGTAGACAGAGAAAATTATGCAGTTTAATACATGCAGGATACCATTATTGATGATCTCATACATCTTGCTTGTGTCGAACGTCCATCTACTACAAAGCATTAATGACCACATAGAATCACAGGTATATAGCGTCATTAAATCTCGGGCATGTTCAGCTGAGCGATTCGTTATATGAATAATAACTTTTTTTGTTTCATGGAAACTTTAAATTAACTCTCTACACATGTATAAAATATGCGCGTAATTGAACCTGCATTTTAGAAGGCAATAGCAGACCCTGTTAAAATGGTTTTATGTTACTTACGCGTAAATAAATCGCAAAACAAATGGACCCGTATTTTTTTTCTCTCGATAAATCAACAAAAAAAAAGTTTACACTCAATGAATTACGTCAACATGATACAGATCGGTAAATTTGATTCACACAAATATCTCTGTGAAGACTTCTATAAACTTTACACTTTATATTTATTCAAATTAAAAAAAAAAAACTAATTCTTCTTTGTTTGTTTTTCAGTTGTAAATTTTATAAGATATGTTTGAAATTACGAAAAACAGAAAAAAAACTTAGCAATTTTCTATCACAGAACAGCATTTGTTGTCCATTGAAGCACATGGCAGTTTGATTCGAGAAAAGACAAGAACCACACTGCACGTTGCTTTGGTCAGCTTCAGCGGGGCACGTAACGCGGATCGAAAGCAAAGGTGCGAAGTCCGCAAGATCCGCGAGATCGGATTAAAGCTGCTAGATATACGGGACGCCGCGTGGCGTTCTCCGGGTTTTAAAATAGCTCATAAATTGTGCGGAGCCAGACGGCACCCGCAACGAACTCTCGCACGCTTATACTTGACCGCGCTACCGTCCGCCGTGCAGCCCCGGCGATATCTAGAAACAATAAATAAGGCTTATTATCATTTGCTTTGTTGCCTGCGCTGCCCTCCGCGCGCGCAAGCGCGCGATCGCGGGGATTTATCCAAATCGCTGTCCTTTCCATTGTTGCTATACTGCACTGCTGTTCTTGTGGCATATAGGCGCGGTTTTCCACGTGTACGCAGCGCTATACATGTGTGCAAATAATTTTCTCGCACGACTACTCAATCCTCGCGCTTTTTTTCGATCAGCTAATGGACATTCCAAGTCGATTTTGAATCATCGAGAGATAGCGCACGCGTTAGGAATTATGTAGCGATACGATCGCGCAGTTGCCACCGCGCAGGTGCTGATTGTCACCGCGATTACTACAGGTCATAAATTGGCTAGTATATAGATTGAATAAGAATGGAGCTGGATCAACAAATTATCTACTAATTTCACCTTGAAATTATAAATGGATAAGAGTGATTGCATATTTTTCATCGTTAAAAAATATTTTAGATTTAATTGACACCATTACTCATTGTTTTCAATATCTACAGGCGAACGACAGTTACTTATTATTAAACCCATACATATAACAGCAAATTCGTATGAAGTATACTTTGATTAAATGTTGATCTGTATTATATAGGCGTATATATTTATAATTATCTACGTTGGGATAAAGGAAAACACATTTTTAACTTCATTCAAACTGAATGATACATAATTTTATTAAACAATATTAACGACTCAAGACTTTCCAACTGATTATTATTTATTAAATTTAATGTTCTAGATTCCAACGTTACAGTGTGATTTAGGATCATTACTTTGATGGATATTTAATGTATTTAATATATTATCAATGAAAACTGCATGTTCTCGTTAGTAATCAAGGCCTTATTATTGCAATAATATAAAAAATGATAAGGAAACCATGTCTGCTAACTAAAGACATTCTTACATAAATTATATTGAAAAAAAAAAAAAATGAGTGTTACATTTATTAATTGATAAAAAAAAAGATTTTTCAAAAAGTTTGTTGTCTAAATTGTTGAATTTTTCGAAATAATTTATTATAAAAATAAACCGTAAAGTAAAGCATGAAATCTGTAGCAAAGATCGCTGAGAGTGTGTAAACTTAGCGAGGTTATAAAGACGAAGACTCTAAAGGGACTGCCGTAAAAAAGACGCTTTGCATCACAAGATAAGGTAGCAGATTCCGATCTCTTTAGAAAAACATCTTTCTCGTGTATCTATCGTATGGTTAACGTTTTAGATTGACGTTACATTTAGGTTATTGAAAGAGATTTCTCAAGTGTTTTTATTCAGCTAAAACTTTTTATAACACACTTTTTACAATATATATAGCTTAAAGAACAATTTATAAATTATTGCAAGAACGCTATAACAACTTTCTACAGAGATTTTATATTACTTGTGAGGATATTGTAGTAAGGGTTACTAGAATATTAATAGGAACATGAACAATTTGTACTTCATAAAGAACTTTAACAAAGCTATTTGACAGTTGGATGTTATTTTTGTAAAAACATAAGGTCAATTTAAGAAGTTATTAATTGAATTAAATGGTTGACAGTAAAGTTGTCAAAATGATTGAAGAACATTATGTGAAATATAACGAAATAAATGTTTAATGGGACATAGTAATACCGAAAGCTGATAAAGAATTCATACACATCCGCACACTTAAACATTCAAGACTTAAGGTATCAATGTTAAATATGTATGTATGAAAACTGAGTATCTGTATATAACTAAGAAAGATATTTTTAGAATGAGTTGGATAGTGAATTGGAAAAAAAAATATTTTATAATAAAATAGGTTTATAAGTAATATAAAAGATAACCAATGTTCGCTAGTCTTATAGAATATTACTGTATCAGACTATATGTGTATCAATTTTGTAAAAGGACTACTGTTAGTTAACTTTTATTAAACACATTATTACTATATGATGCAATCAATTAGTAATTAACATATGCCAATAGCCTCTAAAACCGTTATGAGTCATGAAGTCTTAAATGCTGCTTGTAATGAAAATTTTTGCGTGTACCATGACTTTATACGAGAAATTCCCAGTATTACACTTGGCAACAATGTTTCGTCTATACGAAATTCGATACTACAACATATTTCTTTTGCGCTTTTTTTTCTTTTACTGCAACGTCGATACCAATTAAACCGAGCACACTATTACACGATGAGGGTACGAGAAAGCGAAAGAAACAATGACGAAGAAAGAGAAAGAAAGAAAAGATGAGAGGGAGAAGGATTAAATGGGAAAGAGGAGGTCCTCACTCCCGACAGCTGAGAAAGGAATAAGCGATCTTACAGCGGCATAAGTATACCCCTGGTAAAGGTGTAAGAAAAAAGAAGAGAAACAATTCCGAGACCGAAAACGAAAACCTTCCCCTTTTTCTTGCACTACGAACCCGTCAGTTCATCACCTCCCTACGTGGCAATGTTCGATCGTATACGCTTTTTTCCTTTTCGTTCTGTGCAGTCGATTTTGGGTCTGCTCACTTTTTAAAAATGTTGTTATTCTATCTTAGATTGAAATACTATAAGAGTTAAATAAACCTCCTGAGTTTATTAGAGTCGAAAGAAAAAGAAATAAATTAAAAAATGAAGCTTTTGAATAATCTCTCTGCGTTTGCTAGCAAGATTAAACTTTTGTACGAAGACTGAAACAAAAAATGGTAAAATGAAATTCGTTTACTTGTCAAATATTCTTCTGAATGATTTTAAACGAGCCAGTATTTTTAGAGTCTTATCATCGCAGGAATTTTTCAAGGCGGGGACTCTAACAGACGGGAAAATCATAGCCGGCCGAGAAATTGGCTGCGCGAGGCGGAAAAGTCTAGCAAGCTTTTATGCCGTATACCAGGAGCACGGCCAACGACGTGGCGAAGAGCCGGTGGACGTGCCGCGTGCGCCGGTGTGCGAGAGCAGGCTGAGAGATGAGGTATGGAATATTTATGATCATTCTAAGAGAAGGCGACAATGGCGCCCCCTCTCATTGAACTTACCGGGTGTGCCGAGAGACACCAAGAGAGAGAGAGAGAGAGAAAGTGTCTCGTAGATGTAAAATGGGCTTTTTCAAAATGAAAATTTTTCATTGAATTCTCGCCTGAGCGCCTTAATACGTCCCATGATGAGTAAGCATTTCCTTTTATTATTTCGCATGAATTATTTTTGTTTGGCAAACTTTTCTATATACCATGGCGTTCTTTGAATATATTTTGTGAAGATATGGAAACTTTGTTAAATCGCTAACGCGATATCTCAATGTTACTTTATTCAGTGTTTAAAATATGATTATTTTGAAAACTTTAATATAACTTTAATTATATAATATATAATTTTATGAAACAGCAACTTTATGACCAGCGAAAAGTTAAAACGAAAAGTGTTTTATGGATCGTAATTGCTTAGCAAATTGTAACCAACAGTAATAATTAATAGTTTAACAACGTAATTTACAAACTAATCCGAAATTTCATTAAAATGCCATTTTCAGACCGTTTAGATCTGCATCGATTTGGAACTTTGCAGAATAATAGAGTGCATTATTACACAGGACAACACTATCTTAGTCTTGAATAATACATCAAAATATATTTTTTCAGTTAATTAAAAACTCGTATATATTTTGAGATATTGAGTTAATTTTTTTTCAAAGTTTATTTTATTTTAGTTTCCTGAATGTTATTGTAGCCGCGGAAGTCGAATTTGAGGTAAATATTTTTCCTCGATCTATAAAATTTGATACTACATATCGGTATGTTTTCGTTTCCATTATAGGATTTCGTTACAATGTTTCTCCGAATCATCTGACGATACCCTAGATCTTTTCGGGTGAATTTCATATACAAGTGCTTCACAACATATTTACAAAAGCCGTTCAAGTGTTCTACAATTATCTCGAGCTCTCCCATCAGGGGCGATTTAGAACGGCAGCAATCGTCAAATGGACCAATTGCAACCTGTAAAACAGCCTACCCTGGCACCTTCACCGCAACGTATATGATGAAAGCATCGCTCAGAACCGCCGACGACGCAGTAGAATCAGAGCCCGCGCCTCGCTCGTCTGCACAATGCACTCGAACAAGTTACAACTCTCGTCTGGTCATTAGCACTGGGCATTGTTAGAATGTGCAGCAGCGGTGACAATGGCGGGGTGGCGACGACGACGTCGGTCGGTCTCTCGCAGTATTAATAACCAAAACCAATATCGTCGGCGTTGCGCAGGACGGCGGAAGGGGGGCGTCTTTGCCTCCGGCTACGGTCAGCCTCCGCCGGATTAGTAAACTCAGCGCACGCGCGCGCTGATGTTTGCGCGACAATAGCCGCAGGAGATGCGCGCGAGGGCTGCGCCCGCGAGTTAGTCTCGAGAGCGCACGGGCCGCTGCACGGTATGCAGCAATGCAAGAAGCCGCGTGCACAGGTCGATCCTGCGGCCGCACTACCATACCAGTAGCATATTCCACCCCTCGAGCGCCAGGTTTTGAGTACCCTTTTATGGGGATGTTGGCTGCGCTGTAGCGCCATACCCTCTCGCTCTGTCTGTCGCGATCTCTCCCGCTCTCTTATGCTCTCGTGTCTGACGCTTCAGGTTCGAATAATTCATGGTAAATGCAGTTATGAAAAAAAGAAGTTTCGAAATGTTAATACTTTTATGCCTAGATTACCCGAAGAGGCTTTTTTGTTGTTTATATAACATATAGGTAAAGTTCGCCTAATCTACTGCAAATAAGCTGTAAAATTCTATTAAATATGAAACTTTTTCTGCCTTTTTTATATCAAATAAAAATCTATAATAAGATTTCATGACTTCTTTTAGTTTTGAGTATATATGAACTTGCCATTTAAAAAATTCTATAACAGATTGTTAATTCTGCGTAAAATTTCCTCCACTTTGATTACTTCCCGCTGCGGAGCGTCACTGCGCGCAGGCAATCAGGAACTAAAATGAGTCAGTGTAGCCTCGGCAATCTATCGCGGGCCATTGATTTGGTTAGCGAGCGCCGCTGCGCGAGTGGCGTATCACTGCGCGATAGACGCGACGAAACTCAGCATATAGCGACGCGCTTTCACGGACAGAGAGCGCAGCTGCCACTAGGTGCTCTATACAGCGGGGTGCGCTTGCGCTATAAAGTACAACGCCTCGTAATTCGCCGAGTTTCCCGGGGGACGATCTCTCGCGGCCGTGTCGCGCGCGCGCGGTGAGAGAAGAGGCGCGCGATGTATTACGTAAAATTAGACGATGGAACTTCTAATCTACCAATTTGCCCCCAAGTTACATTTAGTTACTAAAATGTATCGCACGCTGATGTGGCGAGAGCGAGAGCGAGCTATAGGTAGGGTATGAGATTCGCGCTGCTAACTTTCTATACTCGTGTAACTTTCATTGAGCTGCAAGCTGCGATGCGCGTCTGCGCCATCCTCTAGAACACCTGCCAAACGCATATAATCTCCCGCCTTTAATAAGACAACCGCATTAGTGCGATCAGTCGTATAGTTTGACGCAAGAGTATCGCAGAGCTATTGCAACCACTTTATACGGAAGAAAATTTTAATCAATTTCATAAACCAGTGCTCGGGGATACCGGGGCACCCGCGATAAAACCTTCTCCGAGCCATTCGCTATGACGCTCGGCATCATGAAAACGCAGTTCCAAAGAGCCGCGCGCGTATACCCGCGATAAAAACGCGCTAAAATCGCAAGAGGTCGCGGGACCCTACTCCCACACCTATGTACCTATATACGGTGCACCGAGGCGCAGAATCGGCCCAGGCGATTTCGTTCATCGAGGCGAGATGAGACGACAGCTACGCGCTCGCACACCCCCCGACGGAGCCGTTCTCTCTCTCTCTCTCTCTCTCCCTGAGCGATCGTAGAAACGCGTATCTCGTGTCCCCCCGCGGCCGCCCCCACCGTGCCTATAAAATGAGCCGAGCGCGCGCTGCCGCTCAGGAATATTGCTCGTCCTCGGTCTGGCGTCGTCTTATGCAAGCTCTCTCCGGCTCGTATAACATTCTTTCCCGGCGCGCGAAAGGGATCTTTTTCGCCTTAACCTCTCCATCTCGTTTCATAACAATTTCAACGTTTTCACAGGAAGATGGGACAGCGCGACGAGGAGGAGGAGGCTTGGTGTGCAGCCGTTTTATGCATATTCGTTTTATTAGGAAATTGGGAGAAAATGTTCAAAGACTTCGTGTTATATAGGAGTACGTGTGGGTGAAGAAGTAATTTTTGTTATATACGAGTGACGAGCAGTTGAGCGTTTTTCTTTCAAAAGATTTTATTCTTTTGTAGTGTATCTATATACACTATATGTTTTATATATATGCTATTTTCAAAAATTATTAAATGATGATAAAAACTTACATTTTTATTCTGAACAAAATAGGACTATGCAATTATGTGTTTGATTACTTATATTGTTATTTATTCGGTGCAGAATATAATAAAATATCATATTATTAAAAAGTATGTTTCTTATGCAATTTCTCTGACGTGTCCTATAAAATGTAAACTAACCGAAACATTTGACCTGGAATCTATTTAAATTCTAATGAAGCATTAGACATTTAATTTAGAAGAGCATCGACTTTAGTGCTGCTGAAATATTAGCAAGTCTGCCGGGCTAGTGCCGTATAATCTAAATTGATGTCGGCTTCATCAGGACGAAGACGAGAAAACGACTATTATAGCCATAAAAGTATACGAACCCGCTGGAGAATGAAGTCTTTTTGGTAAGGTTAAACTAATTTTAGCTCGGGGAAAAATAAACTAAATTAAGGATTAATTTTACTTGAAAAAATAATATAATTGAATTATATATAGTTAATTTTTAATACAACTAGTTAGTATACATTTCTCAAAAGATAATATGTTTTCCTGACATGTTTCGTTCCAGCGTCTTTCTTTTCAAAGCATCTAAAGACACAATTCCGACAGACACCATCCCCCGAACGTCACTACTCACACATACCGGCAATAAGCACGCAGAGATGCCAAAAAGGAATAGCCTGCAGGAGCGCACGAGAACGACTGACAAACGTGCAGCAACGGCTCTTTGGCTCATCCGCCGTCTGTCGAGCGCGCGACTGAGGAAGCAATGATTCCTCGGCGCTGCTGTGTCCACTAATTTGCGGTTTGTTTGACGGATCTTGGATGATTGTTAATTATGTTTGAGAAGCTCGCCTGGCCGGCCGTCTGCGCGAGGTCCTTCGCGAGATAACGAGAGTCTCGTGCGCTCAAAGCACGGGTATTAAATCTACGCCCTGGCCAAGCTCTGCACTGAGCGAGCGGCCCCCGGATTAGACAAATACCGGATGCCGATGCGCCATCGCGAATGCTAAATGGCTGCGAGCACTTCTGCGCCGCTTGTCTTCCCGTTAAAAGGGGCTAATTTGACATTTGGCTTGGCTGCAGCACACCTGCGGCTGCTTTTCCTTTTCAGGCTATATAGCACGTGTGTGGTATCAACACCTAAGCGCCTCTGTCAATTTGACCTCCTTGGAGCTTCTAATGGAACTGCCGTGCTTACCGTGCAACCTTCAATTAACTTTGACGTTTCAGATGAGCTATACATTTTGTTTACGGGCTACAACCGTGAGAACACAATGCTTTATTTTGTAATATGTAAAGGTCTTTTAGACGTTCTTTTGCTTATATTATTTAGGGTTTCATCGTAGTGTACGTAGACTATAAATTATATCTACAGAATACAGTAACTACTACAGAAATATGTATAATCTCTGTAGCTCCTCTCCTTTGCGCTTGACGTCATTCCCTATACCATTTAGCCATTGCAATGACATACAGGCTAAAAGATCGGCGTTTTGATTCTGTATATCACTACGCGCGCGTACTGCAACTGACATTAGCACGCGCAGTCAAAGGACTTGAGTAAAGGGTCGGACTCGGTGACTATGAATAAGAGTCAGAGAGTAGAGAAGCGAGATCTGGCGATACTCAGGCAGCATCCACACGTCACATGAATGCCCAGGCGCGATCCTTATCGGGTCTATATAGCAGTCGAAAGGGTTAGTTCTGCTGCCGCATGGACATCGTATATAGGAAATCGCGCAGAAGCACGCGCTGATTGCGGGCGTAATGACCGAAAAGTCAAAGCTGAGCAACTACGTGTGCAGCGTACATACATGTGGCTCTTCGGGGGCTCTGAAATTGCGATGAAAACGACGCGCGCGGTGCCGTACACATTGCGATTGAAAAATAAATACCCTCGAGAGAGAGGTGGATGTTCGTACGCGATAAGGGGCGTAAGAGCAGTTCCGGCGTGCCGTGTGTGGAACGAGGAAATTCGCGCGAAATTCCAGCTGCGATACATAGAGAAAGAGGAGAGGAAGAGTGAGGAGGCTCGAGTTGTAAACGACTCATAAAGATCCGATCGATCGGCTCGCGTTGTGTGCAGCGATTTTACGAAGAAAACGGCAGCGGCGGCTGCTGTTGCTGCATCGTCATCACCGTCATCATCATCATCATCATCGCTCAGGAATGTGGCGCGCGAAAATCTATATATGAAAAGCAAGGCGGCAGCGCGAAGCTGCTTCTGCAGCGCCTCGCCGTGTAATCGCAGGCGAGAGCGCGCGCGGCGAGTAAAATGCTTTTCCTTCGGCAAAACGAGATTGCAGTACGGTTATGGGTGTGTGGTTACGCAAACGACTGATACATACGCGCGCGGTTGAGGCTATTTCTCCGGCGGCGGCACCTTTCCGCCTCTGGGGCGTTGTGTTTTTTTGCAACGTTCCCCGGCAGCAGTCGCGCAAAGGTGAGGAAAATTTGCGATAATTGGGATACACGCACGTTTTTTCGCACGAGATTCGAAAATCGCCTGCTGGCTGAGAATCGTGAGAGAGAAATAAAATGGACGTATATAGAGGGAAAAGAAAGCTACTTGACTGTCCGTAGTTATCGTACTTTATTTTAACCATTTCGAAAGCTGCCTTTTTTTCCAAATTTTAAAATCTTTCAAATTGCCCGCGGCTTTCTAGAGCTGCGTGGATAAACGGTTCGCGAAAGCAATACAATTGTAGATAAACATATTTCACATCCTGTGTAGGTGATTGCGTATAAGAACGAGTTTTTCAATATTAAAGTGGTAATCTACTGTAGTACTATTTTCGTAAATCTGCGGTGAAACCTGTACAATAGTTTTTATGTACGTCGCGAAAATAATATAAAACGGCAAGTAATATATTGTATAAGAAAGAAGTACATAACATTTACATGAACGTGGATTTTTTTGTTAATTTGTTATTTGAATATAATTCAATTCGAAAGGATGACCAAAAATGGTAAAAGCGTTGATCTTAAAAAAAGCGCAGAACCATTACAAGACATTAATTAATTATCCTGCAAATTAAGCCGAAAAAGAGGTTAAAAAAAAGACGGCCCCTACAAGTGGCGACATTTAGTTAGGCCGGATGGATCCTCGAGGAGGCGCAAAATATTTTGTCCGCCGGGCTCGGCTCGTTTAAGGTAACGGCACGAGCCGGTGAGGATCAATAATTTGGCAGCGCGCAGGCAACGAAAAGAGCCCTCCTCTCTCAGTCACTCAGCCCTCAGCCGCGCGCTTACGTTTCGTCACCCCGCCCCAAAGCAGCAGCAGCAGCAGCAGCAGCAGCAGCTGTGTCTGTGTGTGTGTGTGTGTGTGCATGCGCGTGGGTATATAAGCGGCGGCACTCCGGTTTAATCCACTACTCGTTTGAGGAGTTTCGGCGCTTGTAGTCCCGCCGGCACGAAGAGGAGGAAAGAGTTTGCCAATTTGTGACCCGATTGTTTTCTATACAGCCTCTAAAGTTCCCGGCGCCTCTCCCTCTCTTTCTCTCTTTCTGCACTCGACGCAATCACGCATTTCGGCTGGTTTCGCTGCGTCGAGATCTTTAACTGAGCAGTTTACCCCTTTATTGCCGTCGAATTTTCTCCCTTTTTCGACGGGGGGAACAAACAGACCTTTGTGCCAATCGTAAACGAATAAGCTTTTCAATTTGAATTTCAATCTAATTATATTTTTATAGTTAAGAATAATCTTTAAACTTAATGGATTTTTTCGTGTTCTTTGTTTTTAACGATGCCATAGCATAACTTATATATTTAAATTATTTTTTTTTTAATTACTCAGATTTTATTATTGTTATTGTATTTGAATTATGTATTTGAAATTTGAAATTTCGAACGTTCACATTGAAAGAAATGTCTACTTAGAGTTTCTAATTTTAGGTATAGGATTTGTCGGATGCGTTTTATAGGAGCGATCATAAGATCCGGTTAATCCGGTGAAATCTAAAAATAAACGTTGGAAATTTCAATTATCTTCCGATGCTTTTATTAAAGTATGACAAAATTTAAACTTCATTTATAGCATACCCTCTATATACGACATTTTAAAGTTAATAATTTCCTTTAAGTTAATTATGATCTCCAAAGTTAATTATATTAAGAATTCTCTTTATAAATATTAATAAAATAAAATATTTGAAAATAACATTATTATATGTGCAATTCTACGCAATATGGGGTCCAAAAAATAAAAAAAAATTGTTTGGGGCACACCTACCACACCACATTTTTTTGGTTCTTTGGAGGCTCCAGAATATGAGAAAAATGATGTACACGCATTATCCGTTGCCAAACTTTTTTGCCGACCAAATTAATCTCGAATATTTTATACGATTTTTCCCCTCCAGTTTAAACCTCTGCCAGAAACGTCTTACACAACTTTTCAAAAAAGAAAAACTAGAAAGAAAGAGCTTTAATTTGTTTTTTTGAACGATCGAAAATGTTGATTCCTTCAAAAGTTATAGCAGTT
>UXGD01004196.1:0-17852 GCA_900474315.1 Torymus auratus | reverse complement strand
GGCCGAAAATGCCATATTTCCGTTTCGGAGCCGGGCGGGAATGAGGCACTTTCGGCCCGGTGTGAGGAAAAATATGTAGAATACAAATATACAGAAAATGAAAGTTCCAAGGCAATCACTTCGAAACAAGTTACTCTAACTTTAATAATTGTTATTCAATCTTGCTTTGCGGTATATTATAAATGGTAAAAATAAGCATAATTCTTAATAATTTTCCATTACACATTTTATTACAATTCAATTATAGATTTCATTGTTATAAAGTTTTTGATAAATTCTATATGTCTATTATATTACATTATATGAAAAGTCAATAGCATTCTGATCGCATATAAGTTTTCAAATTCTGCAATTATATATTTTAGAAAAAACAAACCTAATTTTTTCTAAACACTCAGTTTCTACGATATCATCGATAACCAATCCATTCTATTATTTTATTCAACAAAAATATCATCCTAGATATATTTTACGTACTCGCAGCAAACCACCGCACAACAATAAGTAAGTACACGCATAATTCGCGCGGCAACAGCGCGCACGAGAAACGGGGGTAACGTCTCTTCTCGCATATCCCACACATCGCGACCTCAACTCTCTCTCTCTCTTTCTCCCCACATCATTTCGCGCGAAATAGAATAAAAATTCACGCACATTGTGCGGACGATAAAGGCGGCCGATAAGAGACGCACGCAGCGCATCGAGGCGAAGCGACGCGCGGTAAGTAATCGCAGTTGCTGATGCCGCAGGGTTCGCCGACGCTTCCAACGAGCCGCGCCGATAACCCCGCAGCCGGCGTGCGCACACGTCAGCTCGATAACCCCTTATAAGCTTGCACACACTTGCTCTCTGAGTAAAAGTACAGATGATGATAGAGGGAGAGAGAGGCTCATTCTTACGCGCGCGAGCTATTTACAAGCGTGCGGGCGATAAGAGGATAATCATTATCGCGGCACGCTGAGTGGTGCAGACGGTCCGTGAAGGGGTGTGAGAGACGCGGGATTTTTCTGTATAGAGATGTATTTGTGATGTGGGTGTGGGGAGAAGAAAAATTCACGTGTATACGATCGTGTGGCGAGTATATCGAAAATTAATTGATTGATCGGTGTCTGTCGTTTTTTTGTAAGTATAGCCTGAGGCTGCTGCATAATGGCTGATGATTCTAAAATTACGCGGGCTGTGACGCGTGGTGGGTTGATCGTTACGGTTCGTTTAGGTTTTTAATTAAATTTTGCTGATGATAAGGGAAGCGTATATATGCTTGAACTCTGGTGAGATTCGTTCGGAGGTTTGAAGAGGAGATAGGTGGAATCTTTTTCCGTTGGAGAAGTAGTTAGGTTTGGGGGCTGATAAACTTAAGTTAGTGTTTTTATCTATTGTAGAAAAGTTGTAACGAATACTTAAAAGATGTTTTCTTCCTTTTTTTTAACTAAAGCACAGGCAATATTTATTGGCACTTGTAAAGTTTGGATAATCATTCGGATAAATGGAAATTTTATAGTAACTATATTTTTGAAAAAGTTTTTATTTTTATTTTTTTGTTATAATATTCATTTACTGAAGATTTTTCGAATAACGCACTGGTATAAATAAATCAAATTGCACGAAATTGATGTATAAAATACTGACTTCAAATATTTTAAGTCTATATAGGGCGTGATCTAAAGATAATGTCATGCGCGAAGTAATCACTTCATTTGATATTTTTAAACATTTTACAAGAAAAATATGTTTAAAAAATCTGGTATAGATAAACAAATATATAAATAATATTATGTCAAATAATCGTATTTCTATCTACTAACAAGCAAAATAATTCACAAAAAAAATCATACAATTTGATGGAAGATGATTGTAATAAAAATACAAAAATATTTATTTAAAACCAATTGTTAAAATGAATTTGTGTAAAACCAAAATTAATAAAGCAAAAAATGATGAAAATAAATTATAACATATATTTCGAACTTTATAGTGTCTACATCTGTTGAGACTATGTATAACTTGTCTGGCCGATAAAGGTTGGCAACTACAATAACGACATATCAAGTGATATTGATTATCTATTAAAAATCAATAATTTTCTAATTATCTTTAAAAAATCGTAAAAATAAAATATACTTGAAAATTTAATCAAAAGGTTTGGTATTTATTAAAGAAAAAGAAAAAAAGATATACATATATATATATCTTCCAATATCACTTTGATACGGTGGTGTATCATGAATGTAACACGATTTACTTCCTTTTGGTCTTATATAAATAAATACTTTTGCATCGCTTTTACAGATCCATGGAATGAGTCAGGTAAATCTCACCTCGAGAACAATAATTTCAACATCATTCAATAATTACATATCTATTCTAAGGAGTTCAACATTAATAACTGTTTGAGTACTTTGGTTTGACTGGTTTCCCTAATCTCTCCTGCCAAAAACATTTCATCTACAACTGTATACACCTGAAATAGATAATATTGACATCAGTGAAGGATTATAAGCTTACTGTTATGATTTGAAAGACAATTAACTACCTTATAAAAATTAAAAACCAGGTCTAATTCACAGACATTATGGAAGTATTCGTTTAAGACCTCAACAAAGTTATGAATTCCTTCTAGGTAACATAAATTATTGTCATTCACATCTACACATATACAAAAGTATAGTCCAGCATAGCGCCTATATACAATTTTGAAATTCCGGAACTGAAACATAAAATCATTTTTTGTTAAAGTTCATACACGCCTCACACATTCACTCAATTAGAATCAATAAAATGAATACTAACCTCCACAAAGTTTGTGTGCTTAGCATCCCTGACTGTTACTACTGCATGTACTTCTTCAATGAGCTTCTGCTTCTCATCATCGTCGAAGTTCATGTACCACTTGGCTAATCTTGTCTTCCCTGCCCTGTTTTGAATTAGAATGAAACGAATCTACAAAATACATTAATAAATAAATAATAATATATTCTTAGAACATTACATTGATTATAAGAATAGAAGAATATGAAATATAGTATTAATTTGCAACAAATACTAGGTTTAGAAATAAAAAGTTTAATAGTTTGATATCTAATTGAACATCGATTTATTGTTCATATGACTTATATTTGTTCATAATTCTTGATAAACGAATACTCCAGTGAACTGTACTTACCATTGTTAATGTTTTATTTTGCGGAACTTTGACAGAAACGTACTAATACTAATTTATTTTTGCTTGGATGGAATCTGACGTGAGATAAATTCCGCCCCTCTGCCAAGTGTCCGACAACATATATAGGTATCGCACTTGCACTGTATAGTATACGTACTCACGACTTCGATTAATGATATTTCGATTTGGTGTCGATTACTGCGCAGGCGCAAGATAAAGGCGCGCGCATGCTTTCCTTGACATTGTTGCTGTTTGAATGATTTAATAAATTGAACATTTTATTTTAATTCGAATGATTATAAAAAACTAACAACATTTATTTTTACGCAGAATTAAAAATAGTTGTTAAATATATGTAGAAAATTTGTTGAAAGTTTTTATCAGCGTTTTATCAATTGAAAGTATAAGGTTATGTTTGCCATCATTTAATAATTTGACAACAGTGGATGCAGACACCCACGTGTGTAAATGCGGCATGTAAATCCAACTGTTTATTCAGTAGCTCCGATTTATAAATCTTATTTTTTATTGTGTAAATATTTGTAAATAGTAACAATTTATATTCAAGATGAGTTTTAAAAATAATAAAGAGTTTATCGAGAAGGGAGATACAGTAATTTTGTATATAAATCCAAATAATATGCATCAAATAGAAGTGAAAGACAAAATTAAAAATAGGAAAGGTGAATTTGTGGATTATGTTTTTCAAACTACCTTCGGTGCTTTAAAAGTGATAAGTCTTGTGGGGCAGAAGTATGGTTCACAAGTAGATCTCTCACGAGGCTGGGCATTTGTTTTGCAACCTACTCCAGAACTGTGGACATTAACTCTTCCCCATAGAACTCAAATTATTTATACACCTGACATAAGTCTCATAATTCATTTGTTGGATTTGGTTCCTGGTAGTGTTGTCATTGAAACAGGTTTCTATTTTATACAAAAATGTTTTGCATCTATGTAAGAACAACAGTAAAATATTTTATATTATAGGAACTGGTAGTGGCTCTTTATCACATGCTTTAGCAAGAACTGTAAGGCCAAATGGACACTTGCACACATTTGACTTTCATGAGCAACGTGTAATAATGGCTCAAGAAGAATTTAAAAACCATGGAATTGACGAATTTGTTACAGTAAAGCATAGAGATGTTTGTACACAAGGATTTGGAGAAGAGCTTGATCATAAAGTTGATGCTGTATTCTTAGATTTACCTCATCCATGGTTGACTATTGACTCTGCAGTTAAAGCATTAAAAAAGAAAGGTACAATGTGGGTTTTTGATTTTTTATTATCTTTGCATTATGAAAAATCAAAATAATTATATTTCTACAGGTGGAAAATTATGTTCTTTTTCCCCTTGTATTGAACAAGTTCAAAGGACATGCACAAAATTATCATCCGCTGGATTTATTGGAATAGAAACATATGAATGTTTGCAAAGGGAACTAACTATTGTACAAAAAAATTTATTTGTATTGGATTTGACAAGTTGTGTAAATAAGGTTTGTAGACACCTCAGTATTCTAATCAACTAAAAATTGTTTCTATAGTAATCCCTATTAACTAATCTATTTTTAGACTGACGAAAGTTCAAAAAAATTTCTTGACCCCACTAAAATAATGACAGTTTCACATCCATCATCTACTCCAGGTCATACTGGGTTCATAACTGTTGCTACATTGCCACCAGAATTTGCAAGACTTGTTGATGAGACATAATATTAAAAAAATTCATCAATGTTTATTACAAATAAAAAATTTTGAAGCTTTTTATTAAAAAATGTGATGAGTAGAATATCTACAAATATAAAAAAATTTAAATTAACTTGTTATTTGCAATAAATTTTAGCTTTATACAAAAACATGCTTAATTGAATAATTTTTTGTTAATACATAACAAATTGAATGTCATGGACGAAATGGAGGGGAAACATTATTACAAAATCTACAGTAAAATAATGGTTCTAAGCAGCAATGTTTTAAATTCAGTCTGCTTTAGTTGGACTCCATGTCAAATAATCTGACCTTGTTGCAGCTTGATATTCTTTAACCAAACAATCTACAACCTCTCGTGAGTTATCCAGCTCATCAAGATTTTCCTCAAACATTTTTTCTTTTCTAAACTGCTCCAAGAAAGCTTCTCTTTTCCGGAGTTTATCATATTGCTGCAGAGCCCGATCAAACAGCTGCAAACAATCATGATTTTAATTATAAACTATATAGTTATTGAATTTTTACAAACAGAAAGATATCTTTCTCATTTTACTAACCGAAGAAATATTTGTGTGATTAGCCAACATAAGACCAGATACTCTATGAGTACTTTGGATGTAAGGAGATTTTCTTGATAGTGCAACTTGAATACTGGCTGGTCCCCAAGGAATAAATTGGGCCAACTTTCTTTCTCTTATTCTTTGCAAAGATTTGTGAACTTGTGTTGGATCAACTTCTCCCTATTAATTTTAATTTAGTTATTAAAACTAAGTTTTAATTTGCATTATTTTCATTTCAAATTACTCACTTGAATGATATTTAAAATAGAGATATAACAGTGTGCTGCATTTCTATCTAATGCTGTAGAAACCATCATATTTTTTGGCTGCAATAAACGTCGCATGACATCCAATACTGAAGTTTTTCTCACTGATGCACCCTAATACATGAATGAAAATATTTCTATATGTTTAAATCTAATAATTATTTATTTAAAAATAAAAATTATTACTTCTTGATCTGTAGTTAAAGGTGTATAGCCTGTCATCAGAAAATGTAACCTTGGTGTTGGGATCAAAGGTGCAATTAATCCAACCAAGTCATTGTTCATGTATGACGGGTACCTGCAAATACATTATTTCATATTGTATAATACTTTTGGTATTTTTAATATATTATTTTAAATTGTTCCTTACCTAAGTGTAGTTGTACTGACAGACATAATTGTTGAGACTAGTTTATTAATTTGTGTAAAACTGGGATTTTGAATATGTAACCTATCTGAAGCTATTCTATTTAATGCAGTATTATCTAGAACAACAACACAATCTGCACATTGTGTTAACCTTTTAAGAGTCAACAAGGAATTATAAGGCTGCACAACAACATCACTAAAAGTATAATTCCATTAATAAATCTTATCTTATAAAGTGTGCTATTGCATAATAATTTTACAATTATATACCTGATTTCATCTTGATTTGGGAATACACTATAAGTTTCAATCAACTTTTTTGGAAACCTATCTGCTAAAGATTCTAACATAAAAGATCCCATGCCAGATCCGGTACCTCCAGCAATAGAATGGCACAAAACAAAACCCTGCAAATTTCCAAGATATAAATTAATTATACTTATCAGTTTATTTATTGAATAAACCCAGTGTTAGTTTTTACTATACCTCTAAACTATCACTGCCATCTGCTTCCCTATCAAGGATGTCAAATATTTCTTCTTGCAATTTTTCTCCTTGATGGTAACCAGATGCCCAGTTATTTCCAGCACCACCTCCATGTTTCGACAGGTAAATATTTTCAGGATTGTACAACTATAAAAAAATTTATGTCAAGTGTCTGAAGAAACAGATTTGTATGAATTATATAAAATGTGGAAAACCTTAGAATAAGGAGAGTTCATGATTGTATGAATGACTCTAGGTTCCAAATCCAGGAGCACAGCTCTTGGAATATAATGTTCGTCATCAGATTGGTAGAAAAATACATCCTTTCTATCTGTTCCTTCAGTAGCGTAGTCCTCCAGAATACCTTCAGGACTTATTCCATGTTCGGCACATAATCTTTTCCAAAATTCAAAGCCAACTAAAAGCACAAAATCATGTTGTCAGTACAAAACGTCAACTAACGCAAAAATAAAGAAATTTCCTTTGTCAGAACTTACTCTGGTTACCACACTGGCCCAGTTGCAGAGTTATCATTTCACACGGCATTTTGGCAACCTTTTATCCTTCCCACGGCACAGGAAACGAAGCAAACGACTCGTCCTCTTCTACCTCTTATAGCTCTAAAACTCCAATGCACCTCAAAAGCAAAGCAGCATCGTTTTAGTTCTGTCACATCGTCGCGCGTGTAATCTGCAAAAATTCAAACGCGCTCTCGCAAGGGGCATACATACGATTTTAACCGGTAGCCATCATTATATACTCATCGCGAACGTAAATAATATACAGCCTCGCGCGCGCGCGCAAAACAAAACGGGCGAATTCGGCCCGGCAGCAGGCGACCTCTGCTTCCCTCCGGCTGATAAGAACTGCAATCTGCCTTATCAACACAGCAACTACTCGTCGTTCGCACGTCGTCGTCGTCGCGGCTCCTTCTGTGGCTCGCTCATCATCCGGGCAACACACGGCCGAGGGAATTTTTCTCACTGTCTTCTGCGCTTCGTTTCGCGTGTGTGTGTTCTATCGAGGCGGTGGTGAGTGTCAAAGATTTCTCGTTTTTCCGAATCCACAGAAAATACTGCATGTGAAAGCTGGGCCTTGGTGTGGTTAGTGAGTGAGAATCGAAGTAATTTGGGTGGTACACGGGCTCTCGCCAGCAGCCCGACGAAGACACTCGCGACGATTACATAAAAGGAACCATAAGTCTACTGCTCTCGCGCGCGCCAGTCTTGCTCTTAGAAATTCGCTTTTTGCAAAATTTTTTGTGCGGGTTGAATTAGGTAGGCGATGTTCGGGTCTTCGGGGTGATTTCGTGATAGGCGGGTGTCAAAGTGGGTACTGTGCGTCGAGAACGACTTTTGCTCCGTTCGGTAATCCGGAGGTAATAATACGGTAGCGGTCACGGTATCACTGTGTGCTTTTGCACTTGACGTTACTGAGCACTACCTACCTAGGTTTTTTGCACTTAGGCCACAGGAAATTTGTATGTTAATTTTTGGGTTTGAAATGAGTATACGTTAATTTATAAATTTAGAGGTGTACATGTTGTAAGGTTAAATTAATACAGCAGTGGTACTGTTCCATGAACTTGATTGGTATACTTGGGTATATCTTGATTTATACATGATGTATACAATGATAGTATGACATTATTTGGATATTGAAAGAAAAGTTTAGTTTTCTTTAAATATTCAAATAAATATTTAGTATTTCACAATAAGTAATTGATAAGATTATGAATGTTTTATAGACAACTACCGAATACAATTATAAGTTTAAATATTTTTCTCTTTAGGAACAGATAAAATAGTAGCCATGCTTCGTCAAGGAACAAACATGTTGGCGCTGGTTGCTGCCCAGCCACAGCAAACTCAGCAGCGGGGTATGGCCACCTTGAAGCATATCTCTTTGCGTTTGAAGTCAGTCACGAACATCCAGAAAATCACTCAGTCCATGAAGATGGTGTCCGCAGCCAAGTACAATCGAGCTGAAAGAGACCTTAAACAAGCACGACCCCTTGGTCAGGGAGCTAAAATTTTTTACGAACAAGCTGAAATTCAACCACCAGAGAGTCAGCCCCAAAAGCTTCTGATTGCTGTAACTAGTGATCGTGGCCTTTGTGGTGCTGTGCACACTGGTGTTGCCAGAAACATTCGTGACATCTTGTTGGCCGATCCTGCTGAACGTGAGAACACAAAAATTATCTGTATTGGAGAGAAATCTCGTGCTGTTCTTCAACGTCTTTTTGGAAAGAACATTTTGTTCGTTGGATCTGAGGTAGGCCGCAGGCCTCCTACTTTCAATGATGCTGCACGAGTTGCAAACGAGGTCATGAACTGTGGGTAAGTGTTATCAGTATGATCTGCATTTTTATAATTCTAAATTCTAATTTGTATTTAATTTTGAAGTAAATTTATTTTTTAAAGGTTAATTTTTATTTAAATCTGTTAAAAATTGAACTACATATATTGAAAGTTTTCTATAATTTTTAGATCAGATGTAATATTATTATTGGTATTTCAGGTACGCATATGGATCTGGCAAGATTATCTTCAACAGGTTTAGGTCAGTAGTTTCATATGCTATTGACTCATTGCCATTGTTTGATAAGAATTCAGTAATCACTGCACCAAAACTGTCTATTTACGATTCGCTGGACGAAGAAGTAATCCAGAGCTACCTGGAATTCTCTATGGCATCTCTACTTTTCTATTCAATGAAAGAAGGTGCGTGCAGTGAACAGTCTAGCAGAATGACTGCTATGGACAATGCCAGCAAGAACGCTGGAGAGATGATTGACAAACTGAGATTAACCTTCAACCGTACCCGACAAGCTGTCATCACCAGGGAGCTTATTGAAATTATTTCTGGAGCTGCTGCCCTGGACTAAGGAGTTTCCACGAAATTCCATTAGAAGCCCATCATTAGAATGTAAATTTGTCGCATAAAAAAACTATTGTGGCAAAAGGATTCCCAACTGCATACAAAGATTTCATTTTTTAATCATCCAGCAGTGCTATGGAATATTGTACATTCAATAACATATTTGAGTAAATGCCATTCATAAGTCTTTAACTTTTCTGTAGTCAAAGGCACGGCTATTAATAAATTGGAATATATGTTACATGGGTTGAATTCTTTTTAATTTCAATTTCAATTAGGAAAGTACCTATACACCTATACAAAATTTGTGTGTAAATGCTAAAACCGAAATTCATACAGAATTTTCCGTTCACTTAAATTTATTTCATTATTTTTATTAGAAATGCAAATTATTTATAGGAATTAGAAAAGGTATAACTAAATATTTAACATTCCTTCAAATTTGTTTTTATTTATAAATTAAATTAAAATTTGAGTGCTAAGTGACCCATATGAGTTATGAATTTCTAACTCCAGGTGTTGCATATAATTATATAAACCATAATATATGGGTCATTGATTTTTAAAAATAATAATGTAGAACTAGGAATTTTTTTAAATTTTCCTTTGGTAAATTACTTAGCTGTATATAAATGATAAAAATACTATAGAAAAGTTAGGGTATCATAGATGCAACTGAAGTAACAAATTACAAATTTATTATTAAAAAAAAAAAAAAAAAATGCGTTATTTTGGCCTCAGCACCTGCGGGAAGTCATTCAAATAAAACCATTTATTTAATGCTAAAATCATAGGGTACAATAAAATACTCAATTTATGATAATAACAATATAAGACACATTTATTTATCAGATATTTGCACAGTTTCTCAAAAATGCCTATTTTTCACTCCCTCTCTTAAAATCATGTATGTACACACACATCCATTACATTCTTGGCGAGATAAAAATTCAAATTAACGTAGTATACAAGTAAAGCTAAATTTTTTTAGCTTGCTTAAATGGAAACTATCCCATCCACCGTTTCAATGAGAGGAAATAATATTTCTAAGTGGAAAATTAAAACAAGAAATGAGAAAGGCAATTCAAAAGTAGTGAAGGCACTTGGGCCTTTGAATATTGTTGATTGTTAGAAATATCGAACTTCTAGAAGAAAATTTATATTAACTGTACAGGGAAACAAATACGTTCAATCTCGAATAATAATTTAAGGATTTTTGAATCGAAAAATGGATTCCATAATTTTGAAAACAAAATGAAAATTCACGGTACTATTTTTATGTACACTTCTCCTAACATCAGTTATTTACAGATGTGATTTATATTACTTTTTTTTAAACACGATTACGGTGAATTGTCCTTTAAATTTGGTAAAAGTTTAAAATCATGCATTTTGATACAAGCGAAATTTTGAATTAAAATTCACATATGAAATATATTTTTCAAATCCTCACGTTATTTTTCAAAGATTGAAATTTAAACATCTTTATATCATCATATACTTAATTACTGCAAAGTCTTTTTTATCACTTTGGAAAAATTAATTGTTTCTAATTTATTACACCCATAACTTGAGCAACGTTTGTGTTACCCATTATTATTTAATTAACGTAACAGTTTAAATTAAATTCCATTTTTTTTTTCAATGAATAAAACAAAAAACTAAATCTCGGATTTAGTAAATCATGCTGTATCCGTATTAGGAAAAAAACATCAATTGTTTTCAGTATAGTAGCTAAATATTTGCCTTTGCACGTTATAAATAAAAAAAAAAAAAAAACAATCTAACATTGTAAGTGGTTTCGCAGAATGATCACCAAATAAACTTGCGAATGTTTAGTTAAAAAAACAGGCAAACTGTTTTTCAGTCCTTTACATTGAACAGTTGTAGATTGTATAAATTCCATGTATCACCAACTGCAAAGTAATTTTTCACCATTCAGCATCTCCATTGGCTTTTTGGAAAACAAAGTCTTTACCACTTAAATTCATAATACCATCTTTTAAATAGAATTTCCATTTATTTCGGCTCCTCGTGATCTATAAAAATTTGTTCAATGTTAATTTTATGATATTCATTTTACTATTACTCTTATGTAATTTTCATATACCTTATCATATTGACAAACAACTACATTATCTGTATCAAACAAATCTGTGGGATCGTCATCAGTGACGTCATCTTCAGAATTTAATGGTTCCTATAAATAGAAAAAATATATTAGAATTTTGAATATGGATAAAGCATAACAGGCAGAATTATTACAGATATTAACCTCTTCTCTTGCACCAGAATCTTCATTTTCTTCTTCTTCTTTTTCTTCATCAAGATCTTCATCATCGTCATTGTCTTCTTCTTCTTCATCATCGTCATCATCAGATGAATCTCCTACAGCTCCATCTAATTGAGCAATATTTCCTTGTTGCTGCTAATAAGAATAAAGTATTTATTAGTTTTCATTACAATATTTAAAATTGAACAATAAAATCAATGTTCTTACCTGTACAACTACAGGATGAACTGGTACTGGTGTAAAACCAGGCAATCCTTCAAATGTTGAATTGACATGCTGTTGTAATAAAGATGTTGCAAATGGAATAGGTAATGCTATTGCTGCAGTAATTACAGGGCCAGTAAAAATGTTATGTAATTGATTTCCTGAAAAAATAAAAATCATTAAATATTTGTATAATTTATATAGTTTAATTAAAATTTTGACTCATTTTTAATGACGCTTTTAGGTGCTTTCAATTTTTTAAGTATACCTTGAATTGCAGAAGCAGGAACATGCACATTTATTAACCGTTCTGGTAAATTTCCATGAATAGGTAACTTGATCTGTATCGAAACTTGTCGCTCTGTCATTGCAGCAGCTGGTTGATTTATGACTTGCTGTTGCTGAGGTTGTTGTTGCTGAGCAACAGATTGATGCTGCTGTATAGGCTGTTGAACTTGTTGAATCTGTTGCATTTGCTGAACTTGCTGAACTTGCTGAACCTGTTGAACCTGTTGAACTTGTTGTTGAACTGGCATACTCTGCATATGTTGAACATGCTGTACTTGCTGAGGCATTGGCTGATGTGGCATTTGTTGAGGTTGAGGCTGGGGTTGTGGTTGGGGTTGATGATGAATTTGAGAAGGTTGTATATGCGTTGGCTGTGGCGCTTGTTGTTGCTGTTGTATTTGAGGTGGAGGAGTAGGCTCTTGGATTTGGTGCTGCGCCTGTGCAGCAGCTTGTGCATTAGCAGCATTGGCACTGCTATTTCCTATATAATAAAATTAAATTGTAAGTAACTTATTTTTCAAGTTGATAATAAACTGTCAAAAACTATAAATAATAAATGGCATCTTACTTTTGGAGCCACCTTTGTTGGATGAGGTATTTTTATAAGTATTTAATGCAGGAGGTTGTGGCTCTGGAGGATCTGGATTTAGTTCAACAGCCTTACTGGACATCAATTTGGTCTCCCATATTTGCTTCAATTCTTGAAGCACTTGCTCATCCACACCTTCATCCAAAAAAGCCTCACGAACACCAGCTATCACATCTTCAATTACGGTGTTGTATAGCTTTAACTAAAATATATGTTTATTAATAAAACTGTCATTATGTAAATATTTTCAGTTATTATTTTGAAAATAAGATTTTCAAGTTTTTGCTTTTTACATAACAGTTACAATTTCATAGTTATGACCTGTATGTCTTTTTAATTACAGCCATTAAATATTTTGAGATAACTGATAATATACTGAGTAAATATATGACTTGGGCAAGAATATTATAGTGAACAACTCTCTAAAGCAATTAAATGTGCTCATTAACCATATGTCTCTTCTCTACAATGACACTTAAGGCAAGGCATATTATTAGAAGAACATTAGGCTTGATAAAATACAAATAGAAGAAGATTAAAAAGAAGTTTTTATTTAGCATTGTTTAACACTGACAAGAATTTTACAACGAAATGAAATGCTTGATCAGCCTATCAGCAAACAGAAGAGCATCATTGGCTATCTATCCAACATCTTTTGTTAGTCATGCCTGCTCATCATCAGATCTGCCAAAGTCATGAGACAGAAAAAGTAGAATGCCCATCTTTGGACGTCGGCTTTGACACCTCGCATCTTTCGTGTTTAATTTTAACCCCCGGCCCCTGTCAAAAAATCGTTTCCGGCTTGGAAAAACCCAGCTCGTCCAAAACCGTACAAGACCAATAAGTACAGCATTCTTGCCCATTTCAATAGACACAGTCGTAAGAGCTAAAGTAAAAGAAAAAGCCGGTGGACACATCTCTTTTATACTCGTGCGTCTTTCGCCTGTTACACGCCACATATATCTATATATAAGCGGCACACGGCACCTTCGCACTACACATAGGTATATATCATCGAGAGCCGTCGTCCGCCGGGGTAACGAGACTCGTGCGGACTCGCCTCGGCGACGACGTTCGCTTCTACTCACCACGCTCGTCTGGCTGAGGGCCATATTGCCGCCTGACAGCAGACACCGGAGAGCTAGACAGTTGAAATTTCTAAAAACTCCCGGTGTGATGATCACAGCCCGGTACACGCGCGGCCTTTTTTTTTATTTTATCGTACACACGGCTTTCTCTCTCTCTCTCCGTCGCGTGTGCACGATTCCCTGCACAAACGCGCGGGTGATGAGCGGCGACACAATAGGGAAGAGATAAGCAAGTAAGCGAGGAATTACTGCCGACGGCGACGACGTGGAGTGTGCGCGCGCGCGCGCAACTGCACGCGGGCTCTTCGTCGACGTCGACGACGAGGAGAGGAGTGAGGCGAGAGAAGAAGAAGGACGGACGGACGGGGGAGAGAGAGAGAGATAGGTAGATGTGTTCGGGAGAGAGAGCCCGCCGTGTCTGCTCTCCTCCACGCTGCGACTCACGAGCTCTCTTTTATACTTTCCCGAGGGCTCCCATACCACGATGGGCGTGCGTTGTGTGTGTGCACGTACGATACTGTATATGTATACGACGCGCGCGCTCTCTCTCTACGAACAGCACTATATAGTGCGAGGAACGACGACAGCACAAGCAACTAAGCAAGCGGCTTTACCCCCTCTTCCCCCCACCGCCCCCTGTACTGGGTTGAGTCTGCGCACACTGGCAATGATGGCGTTGTAGGCTGGCGGGAGCGTTGGAGGGAGACGGAAGGATGGCTGAGTACGGCAAAACGAGAGAGATAGAGGACGATATATATATGTGTACTGTCGCAATCGCGTGGTGAGGTTGTCGAGAGGAAGGTATAAAAGGGAGAGAGAGAGAGAGTGTCGGAGCATAAGAGGAGAGAAGACGGGACTACGTGGCTCGGGTAGATACGGATGCGCGAGCCAGGTTCCGGAGACGTCCTCGTTGCGCACTCTTCCGTTACATGTCGCCGGTATAGGTGTAATATGTACGAAGATGAGCGTGAAAAAAGCGAGAGTGTGCGCGCTTTTTCCGACGGCTTGTATAGTAGTATAGGTACGTATCCATTATGAGCTGAGGCTGTGTGCGAGGGAAACCGGGAGATAATTTTTTTTGGAGCAAGGCGGAGGCCGGAGATGGAACGGATTAGATTTCCGACAGTGGAATTCTTTTAAGGGGCGACAATGATTGCGCTACTATGTAGGGTATTGCTTATGCACAGTGTTCAGTTGTTTCGTTCGTTTTAGTACTACTTAGCTGTGTAGTGTAATAAATATTTTATGATATTTTTACGTTAGGTGGAAAAAATGCAGGAAACGAGAAGTAATTGGATTGACTCATTGATGCGAAAGGTATATTTCAGGCTGGTTAAAATTAGTTGTTGCGGTTTTTGAGTTTTGACGTTAATTCCAATTTTGCAGCCGATAAGCGAACATTATCAGTTAGGTAGTGGCTTTCCAGGAAATGATTGATAATTAATGAGCTTCCGATCTTAATGAATAAAAGCAATTAGTTCGCTTTATCCACGCACTTTTATCGCGAAAATTTCATTTTTTTTTAACTTAGAAGTGCAAAAGGAGTATGGGATAGGAAAATTTATGAAAAAACAAAAATATCAAGCAATATACTATATATTTTATTTAAGATTTCATTTATATATTACAATATTATAACAATAGTAGAGCAAAATTGCAATAGAACACTTGTAATTAGGTAATATTGTCATTAAAACTTTGATCTATACACATTGGTAAGGTTGGTAATGGAATTTTCAGTGTAAATTTAAATTCTTAAGGAATTTCTTGTGTAAACGAATATTTCGTAAGAGCGTTATCATATTTGGTCGCTTTATCTCTTATTAAGTATGAAATTTCGCTAAGATTATTGATCGATTTATTAGCGAACATGGAAAATTCGATGTTTCGTGTTCATGATTGTTCTTTAAACCAATCAATAAATTTTAAAAAGTTAAAATTTATTCTTTTCATTCTTGGAAAGACTTATTGTTTATCGGATCGAACGATTGGTTTTGAGTGGTCCGTATCTTCCAATGTGTAAATATTCGACTTAAACATAAACATTTTACTTTGAATAATATTGTTTGCAAATAATCGTTTACTCATAACAATTTAGATTAGTAAGTAGAAATATCATTTTTCGCACAATTACTTTATAATATTCAAAATGAAAATTTATGTTCAAATCGAATTTACGTATAGTTCTTTGTATAAACAACTTTAACTATAGAATACATAGTTACAGAATGTTTAGAAGCAGTCGCGAATATATAATCATAAAGATAAATGTTAAAATGGCACTTTTAAGCAAAATATTATTGTAACAAGTATAATAACCATTAATTTTATGCAACGTTAAGCAGTCAAAAGCGTGCACTTAAGTATACTTATATCATTGAACCTAATTTTCCGTCCATTTGAAACAGTATCATCTCGTATCATGAATCGTTGTAAAAAAGATTCCTTGAGTTACGTTTACGATGTTCGATCACGTAAAAAGAACTTATCGTTGTGTATTGTCGTTTTCATATTTTATTAGACGAAAACTATCTCGCTACGGGATTTCCATTTTTATGCGATGACATACAAAAACTTTAAAGTAGACTATATAATGTCTAACAAAAAACTCGCTTTCCCTATTGTTCTATATAATAACTTATAACAATGGCAGCTTAATTTGTATGGAAAACGGAAAACTGCACAGTCGTTTATATTTATCACTTCAGATTGGGTAAATGTACTGATTGAAAAAGTTTTATAAGTATAGCTAAAACTACGAAGTTCCGCTCGAGAGTCGATGTGATGAGCTATATATATAACTCCATAAAATCAATCAACTCCTATAATATATTCCTCTATAAGCTATATATGTATATATATATATTTATATCTTTTTAAAATTAAATCACAAATTTTCGAAGGCATATAGCGTATATCGAATCTGAAATAATTACTAGTAGATTATTTAACAATAAATATTCGTTTTTACGTTGAACAATCTTATTTTGGAAGCTTTTATA
The DNA here is from genome assembly GCA_900474315.1 of Torymus auratus. Taxonomy (NCBI): domain Eukaryota; kingdom Metazoa; phylum Arthropoda; class Insecta; order Hymenoptera; family Torymidae; genus Torymus; species Torymus auratus. Next base: position 950 of record UXGD01004196.1, on the reverse strand, counting down.
ATTGCGTCCAATTGGACGAAAGCTGAAACACTTGAATGTAAACCGCAAAAATCCGGTTCGCGACAGAATTATCATGCGACTTGCATAATAATAGCATATCAATTAACAGTATTTAATGTCATACATCACAACAATGTGGTTTTGATATTCTGATAATTTTTCCGTCTTTTGCGCAGTTATTGAATTAAAGTTTTGTTAAATATATTATGGCGAAAGAAGGCGATAAGTATATGATGCTTACCAGGAGAGTGTCAGGGATTCGTATAAAAGCAAATGAAAGCTTGTTTACTCTAGTTTTGTTTGTTTTTTAATGGTATCAAAGATTTTTCAAAATTAATTAATGGTTATCATTTAAATAAAAAGATTCTTTAAAAAAAAGCTAAAAATAACCATAACTTCAGTTTTTTAAATATGACCGAAATTTGTGATCCTCTCCTGCGGTTAGTATAAATTTGAATCTATTATTTAAGAAACAATTATTGATATTTGTGTGCGTATTAAAATGAAAATTAGTATTATATATGAGGAAATCTACAAATAACATTAAGTTAGAGGGACCACCTACTAAAATAAAAATTATGTGCTACATCTCTGAGTCAAGATTTTTCTTGTTCTACGGGACGTATAATACACGAAAAAGCCATCTTCCAATATAATTGATCTCGGCACACTGTTTTTTCATCCATTTTTAGTACTTATGCGCATGTGAAAAAAAAATGGAAAAATAAACCAATAAATGTATCATGGTTTGTATATTACATAGCTTTCTAAGCCGGTAAAATGTTTGACTTCCGATGAAAATTAAGTACAAGAATAGAGTTTTATTTAGTACAAGTCTGGTTTTAATTAGTGGTTTAGTCAAAAATTTTCCCGGGGCTCGAGTTTAGCGTGAAAACGAAAAATACGTATAAAAAAGCACATCATGCTTTGTTTGTGTGTCATATTACATA
>UXGD01004195.1:0-17855 GCA_900474315.1 Torymus auratus | reverse complement strand
AAAAATTTATTTTTTGAATTTTAATTTAATAAAAAGAATCAATAAATTATTTTGAGGAAGCTACGTGCCAATGAATTCGCAGCGGTTTTTTTGATTGTATAATTTACGTGTACATTTTTCTAGTGAGGAATCAAAAGGAACTGGCTTGCAAAAGGGTAAAAAGGTGGGAGCGTAAAGCAGTCAGTCACTAATCAGAAGTAACCAGATGATTCTATCACCCTCGGTGATGTTCTTCAGAAAAAACTCTGATGTATTCTTTCAAAGCTCCTGAAAAATACTAGGTAATAACGCGCATACGTAGCACGCATGCGCGGTGCGAAAGAAACGGAGACCTGCTATGGCACGAGCGCGAGGGCTAATAAACTGTGATTTACCGGCGTGGAAATCGAGCGCCACGTGATTTGTGGCTCTGGCGTAGGGCCCCGATGCGTATTATGGCGCCGTGCTCTGCGTGTAGGTGAAGCGTGCATGAGCGCGGCTCTAAGGGCCCCAGTGGTGGGGCGCACGCGCATCTCTCGGTATATAAGTGCAACGGGCGCCGATCTTGCGTTTCTTCTCTTGTTGCATCCTTACGCGCAAACTGGACAACGAAGCACTGACGGCAAAGTTTGCATGCGCACGCGGAACTAGATATTCATCGCCACACGATAACTGAGGGAGAAGAGAGAGAGAAAGAGAGAGAGAGAATAATCGGCAAAGGATTCAGTCCAACTGCTGTGTTTACTTCATTTTGCAGCAAAGAGACATGATTAACGTGAGTTTGTCTTCCCGTTTTATTTTTTTACCATATATTCTTTTTTTTATTTTACGCTTTCTTTTCGTCACGTCTACATAGTTTAAAAGGAATAGGCGATCGGTATAAATGATTGAAGGTATGCGCGAGACCTCGACATCTAACTACGGTAAATTCAGCTCGACATTATTGTATTGTTAAAACTTCACGTCAGACGTTATGGGACTTCAACAAGTGTAATAATCGATGTGCAAGATTATTTGAAAACGCTGATTCGCGTGTGTCATTGAGTTTTGCGAAATGGTTTTAGTTATAAGATTCGACGGTATATACACTGGATTTATATTAAATTTTCAATCATTTTTAGCAATTAGTTTCAAATATTAGTGAAAATTACAGTTTCTATGTATTACAATATTAAGAATATGAAATTTTATACTTTTGACATTTTATGAGTCTACTTAGTTTATTTTTAATGTTTACATATTGATATCATAACTATTTAAATATAAATTGATTTTCAAGTTCAAGCTATGATGGATTTTTAAAGTTCATACCAGAATTTATTGTTAAACTTATGAAAATTTTTATCAAAGAAATATTCAACAAAAATTATGAAGCCTGCACTCTAAAAATGAATAAGTATGTAAAAAGTCGTTCAGTGGTGCGAATAAGTGGAAAATTTGACTAATTCCTTAGTAAATATTCACTGAGTACGCAGTGAAAATTTTATTTTGCTTCTTTAATAATCAGTCTCTAAAGAATAAATCAATTTTTTACTTATTCGCACATTACACACTTATTCACATATTTATTTTAGAGAGCAAATATTTCAAAAAGTTGTTCGCTCACCAAGTTTACGAATACTCTGATCCTTAATCGGACCTGTAACACAATTAACACAATAAAACGTTAAGATATTAGCTAGGAGAAGGTAGGACGAAATGGGTATTTTCGCTTTTAAAAATATTAGTCGAACTTTGAAAGATACCGTAACATGCCTAAAGTATTTAGCAATTCTCCATCTACAGATAAATACACTTCATTATTGATATTAATAATGCAAAGATATTGAAATGTATTATAATGAAGGCGATCACAGGAAAGCCCATATCACCCCATGTGGATTGCAGGTGGGGCGATATGGCTTTTCCCATGTAAATCAAATGGAGTCAGGCGGCCATATTGCTAACAGATTTCCAAGTAGGGCAGATTTGTGTACTTTATTTTTTAAATTATTTATAGTCGACTATTACAGTTTCTACCAATTTAAGTACATGTTTACAACTTTAGCCATAACCAAAAAAATTTGCAGCGTAAAATAGTTTCTAATTTATTAAATATCGCCAAAATCCATATCGCCCCACTACACGTTTCGCCCCACCTTCCTCTATTTCAACGATAATTGTAGCAATTAAATTCCTTTTTGGTAATATGTCCGTTTAGTCCGGTGTTTAGTTTTCTTGTTTATTGTTATTTATTAAAATTTACATATTTACATATTATGATTGTTGTCTCTGTTATTATAAACAAAAGTAAAATATGTTCAAAGTCATTTAAAATTTTCTCATTCTATATATTTTTGATTACTTTTTCCTTAGCATGTACGTTTTGCCGGGATCCCCCTAATTTTATTTTCTTATTATAAAAAATATATTATTGTAAATTTGAAATCTAAAAGGAGATACGGTTAAATAAAGAGAATTATCAATTGAGTACGATAAATATCAATAAAAAGTTGTAATAAGATTTCTTCCAAAATAGCATAATTTTCTATTTTAAAAAAATGTAAAAATATATTTGCTTTACAGATAATTACCTTGCAAGGTTGAACGTGTAATCGGCACGTTGTCGATATAACCATAGTGCAAAATATGTGCTTGACGTTCAATTTTCCGCGATCTGATTGGATATGACGTAGCCAGGAGCTTGGGCGTCAATTTTATTATTCTCCTTGAGCTTCGTGCCCTTTTTTAAAAAAAAATCTGATTCTTGACAGTTGCGTTAAAAATCATTTCATTTTCAGCTTTGTCCGTTGCACTTGTAACATAACTTTAACTAACTTGGGACTCGACTTTGATAGAACAAGTTTCCAGCTCAATACAGTTTACTTGAATATTTCGTTAAGTTTTTACGTCCCTCTCGTTTGGTATGTCGCGAATCACGATTATATTTCACGACGTATATTTTATTTAGTCAATTCTAAAAGCTTTAGAACTTAGTTACAAACAAGTTTTTCGAATAAGTTTGGTAATTATTCTTTGTCAATTTGTTATTGATTACGCATAAGCTTAAACAAAATTTGTAAAAATATTTATCAAATGTAACTAAGAAAAAGTGTGGCGAGTGATTTTTAGCCTAAATTGTTTTTGAAAAATTGTAATTATTTTTCATGTATATTACTTTTCATTTACTTTTTGATATTACTCATAGAAATTACGTAGTCGTTTAAGTCAAATATCTAATTAGGCACCAAAACAGGTTTAATTTTAATTACAAGCTTAATTTTAAGATTATGTTTTTGTCGCTCATAAGGAAATATTTAAAAAAAGTTTTTGAAACTTGGAGCGCAAAATTCGACTGTTTAGTTCGCTTGGGCGAGAATCACCTAATTTGCGCCTTTGTTGCGTAATGTTCTATATTATTAATAATGGAAAAATCTTAACGGAATTTCCTACTAACTGCCGCAGAATATGTAATTAATAAAAAGAAGGGAACAAGATTTCTGAAATTATTTGGTCTTCATCTGTAACATCCTCTATACATTCCGTCATTCGATTACAGTCAGGAGTGAAGTGTGCGATACTGATGGGCAGTATCCTGCTACCGTTTCTCGGCGGCGCTCTTGCCGTGAACTCTAATATCTGGTCGAGCGGTAGAAAACCGAAATCGGCCACTGTCCAATATCACACACAAGATCCTACAAGCGGTGCCTATCAGTATGGATACACTGGTCCGCATCATACCAAATCCGAGTTCAGTGTCAACGGCGTCACGCACGGAGGTGAGTTTACAGTCTCTTCTTTTTCTCTTCTTCCACAATTTCAAGCTATAAATAAGACTCTCTTTGCTATCTGGTAGTGTGTTCTATTTTTTATTTATATTTCCTTTAAAGAAGTTAATCAATTTATTGGCAAATGAAATCCGCAAAAACTGTTTATTTAAAGATTTTTCCGCATTGCATTTTTTAAGCTTTATTTTTTTTCGAAATTGAAATACTGTACAATTTTTCAAAAAAGAAAGATTTAAGTATTTTACTTTTAATATTTATTAGTTGACTTGTATAATGTAAGGTCGATATAGTTAATAACGTATGAGGCGTTGAAATATTATTCACTTAAGATAACGTCGTCTTAAAATGAGAAGGAGGGAAGAAAACTCAGTTTTTCACTCAAATGATAAGTGTTTACTGATAAAGGAACAGAGCGATAACCGTGTTAAAACGAAAAGGGCAAGGCCTTAAAAATCCTCAGTTTAATCACGATCTGTTGGGCAATTTAAGGGGGAAAGTTGAACACACGCGGAAATAACAACAATAATATATGATGTTTGTATTGCGTTTCCGATAAAATCGCGCAATGTCTTATGAGGGGGAACTATTCAGTTATCAATATATATACACAGATATGTGTGTGTATGTGTGTGTGTGGGTGTGTGTGTGTGGGTGTGTGTATGTGGGTGCGCGCGCGTGCGTGTGTGTGTGTGTAAGTGAATGTGTGTTTTCCACGAGTAACTATTTAGACCGCTGTTCGAGAGATGTTTATTATTTCACCAGAGCGAAAATTGTCGGAATTTTAATACATAACAATTTAATATACAAAAACTATTTTTCACCGATAATGAGTTCGTTTTGAGCGTTTTCGGCAACGTATGTATGTCTATACTTACACATCCTTATACTTCAAAGGATATATTGCTCTTCCCGTTCATTTCTTCACGCGCTCTGGGATGGAAGAGGCACACATACAGTTTAATTCGCCCGCTTAATGGATATTCACACTAAAATCCTGAACTGTTTACATCAACTACTAGAATTTCTAGTCTCGCAAATTCGCAGTTTCGTGCAGGAATCACTGCCACATTCTCGGTGCAGAATTGAAATTTTCTCAATTGTGCGTGGATATAAGGAGCGGATATTATGTACGAACTACGTGTGAGCCATGTGTTCGTGCGAACAACGAGAGAGAGAGAGAGAGAGAGGCTGAGAGTGAGTTAGAGAGAGAGGATAAAGAGAGGGGAAAGAGATGGAGTGTGAGGGCATAGAGAGGAGATAGGGGGAATGACGAAGGGGAAGACGAAGAGAGAGGGAGGAGTGGTGGAGAAAGAGAGAGGGGGGGGGGGTGAGATAGAGTGGGAGGAAGAGAGGGAGAAAGACACTAATTATATAAAGTGTCGAGAGGGATGAGTGGTTGGGTAATCGGAAAAACAATAAAATACACAGAAATGGGGGAATGTGCTAAAGTAAATATAACTAGTAATGTATAAAGTTAATAGAATCAAGTTTGAAGTTATACACTAATAGAAAGAATCATTTGCTCCAAAGTCACAAAGTTACCTGTAAATGACGGCGAATTTGAATTGAGTATTAAGAAATATTCATTTGAGTCAAATATCGTGAAAAATTACTTCGCAAATGAACCGCACATTTTCTTGAAATGATTCTTTCTGTCAGTAAATATGGATCGGGTCATACTAAAAGGATTCTTAGAGATATACAAAAGTTCCAGATCCCTTTTGGTATGAGCCGATATCGCGAAATTTTGAATCATACGTGGCCGTACATTTTGGTAACCCGGGGAAAAAACTGCAGGAAAATTCTATAACCATTGAATATATTCTCAAATTAGGGGCGGTGAATATTGGTTTCGAAAAGCTCGAAATTTTTTAAGAAATCAAAAGCGAATAAGCGCAGTTTAATAAAGGTAAATATTACTATAAATCGTCGGATGAGAGGTGAAAACAGACAACTCAGCTGAGCGCTAAGAAACCAGACAACTCGGCCGAGAGTTAAGAAACCAGACAACTCGGCTGAGCGCTAAGAAACCAGACAACTCGGCCGAGAGCTAAGAAACCAGACAACTGGCGGGCTCCTTCTTTTATTCGGTTTTTAGTTGATAACCATGGGAGTGAGTTAAAAAATCAAGGATTTTAACTTCCTACAGTGGTTCTCAATAGTTGGAAAAACACAACAATAATAACAAAAAAATTTTTTAACTTATATAGGAACAAATGTTATCAACTAAAAATTAAATGAAAAAAGGAGTTGAAAAAAAAACCAAGTTGTCTGGTTTCTTAGCGCTCAGCCGAGTTGTCTGGTTTCACCTCTCATCCGACGATTTATAGTCATTTAAGTTTTAGTTAAATGTTCAAAAAAATATCCATTAAAAAACATTAAAAAATCATTATGATGATGATCATTTTTGGGACGTACTAAACGGTTGGACCTTTTCGAGTCCTAAGATAATTTTTATAAAAGAGAACCCCTGTTCTTTCCTCCAAACTCGTCTTCAGTGCAAAAATTATCTTTAGGTAAAATATATTCAAAATGTATTGAATAATCTCTCCTTAGTATGTTTCGACGGGTTAGAGGAAAAGGAGGCTGTCTCATCCAAGCGTTGAAAAAAATGCTATCTCATCGAAGCATTGAATAGTATGCTATCTGGTCGAGGCGTTGGAAAAGATCATATCTCGCAGAGATCAGTTGAAAACCATACTATCTCGCTGAGATCTAAAAAACACGCTTTCTCAGCACTTATTTTTTTCGTGAAAATTTAAGTTGCTTTCTTTGCAGAAACTTTTAAAGAAAATTGTATTTTTTTTATATATTTAGGTTCATTTAATCGTAATAAAATGTCGATAGTAAGACAGTCAAGTTTATAGTAAAAATTATTCTACATATTTATTATGATTGATAACGAAATTAAATATGTATAACAAAATACAATTTTCTTCAAAAGTTTCGGCAGAGGAGTAAACTTAAATTTTGACAAAAAAAAAAAAAAAAAAGGTTGAGATAGAATGTTTTTGAAATATTAGCGAAATAACGTGTTTTTCAACGGATCTACGAAATAACATCTTTTCCAACGCTTCGACGAGATAGCAGCATCTCTTTCAACGCTTGGAAGAGATAACCTCTTTTCTTCCAACCCGACGATTTTATGATGTATCCACAAGTTAATTTAGAGAAAGTTTTAGTTGAATTCATGACCCGGAATTGCGACATTCTACCAGTTAGCTGTATACACCTATGGGTATCTATTCTTCTCAATACGCATTATTTACTGTATAAAATATACTCTTATTTGTAAAATATATCGGACATACAATGAGTACATGAGTAAATGATTTCAAATAAACTTATTATATTGTTTTATAGGATACTCTTATATTGACTCGAATGGCGTCATGCAGACCGTGTCTTACACAGCTGACAGAGATAATGGCTTTCGAGTGCATGCCAGCAACTCGCCGTCTCCTAACGCCTTGACTTCCGTTAAGGACACGTCTGAGATAGCTTTAGCGAAAGAGAGTCATCTTGAGCAGATTCGCAAAGCTGAGAAATCTCAACTTTGGAAAGAAGTTGACCAAGAGCAGCTGCAATACGATCCATACAAGGAACATCACTCACAATATCAGCAACTACCGCAGCAGCAACAAAGTCGGCATAGTCTGAGTTCTCAGAATCCTTATTTACTGAGACCGGAGGAAGTCCAAGGTATATCAGCCCCTCGACCTAAGCAATACAATCGCAGTGGCGAAATATAACCCGATTTTTTTGCCCTCTCAAGGTTTTCCCACGGGCAGCAAGACGACGGTTCAACATCACTACGTGGTGCCAGTTGCGCCCACCATAGCCTACGCCCTGCCGCTGTCTTTGATACATAGCTCGATGAGTCATACACAGGATTCGCTTGGCCAGTACGAGTATAGCTACACGGGCGACACTAGCGCAAAAACGGAGTCACGTGCCCTTGATGGCACGACGCGAGGTGCCTATAGCTACATTGACGCCAACGGCTTGCTACAGCAAGTTCATTACATTGCAGACAGAAACGGATTCCGGGTACTCGCTACTAATTTGCCTGGGGCTTAAACATATCGATCACCTTGCATAGTGGTGGTACTTTTCTTCCACGTGCCTCAACATTAAATATATGCTGATCTAAGAATGTTTGAGTTTTTTTAATTGTATCAATAATTTGTATAGAGTAACTGAGGTTTTTAGTTTTTCGTTAGGGATTCTATTACTGCATATTTACTTAAATATGTACTAAATTCATAAAATTCTGAATTCATTTGTTTTATTGTAAGAAATAATATTTCTGTCACTTTGAACGTAAGTACCTATAAGCCTATTGCTACATTTTTCTATTACTTCGAATTTTTTTTTAGAGGAACGCCATGAAATCTTTTTTAACCACATATTTTTTGTACTTTGAAACAGAAAGAAATATTGCACTCACAGAAATGATTATATTGTTATCAATAGCTGCGAATAAATTTTTTGAAAAAAGTCTCGTAAGACAAAAGATTGGAATTTTTATTTACAGGTAGTGGTGTCTCGATTATATCAGTCAAAATAAAGCATAAGTGAAACATTTAAAACTCATGTCATTCGAGATACTACATTTGTGTACGAAAAATATTAAAATTATGAAAAAATGACACTGGCGATATTATAAACATAAAAGCAATAAAATATTGAATAGTATTTACTATCGACTAGTTTTTGTATCACGTAGTGTGATTTGGTAACGCTGTTGTGTACCGAGTGTGATAGAAAGAGAGAACTCTTTCGTGTTTACCTCAAATTTGCTGTGTAGTTAGGTAATAATCTTTTCTCCAATGAAAGTTTCACAATAATTGACTTGAATTTGTATAAATCAAAATTGTATTCATATCTATCAAGAGAGTATTCATAAATTTGAATATACGCAGACCTATTCCTATGCATCTAAACCCTTCTTAAAGAAAACCACATTGTCAAAAAATTCAAAATCGTTTTTTGGTTATAAAACAAAAAAAAACGAAAAAATGAAAAAATAGGTTAAGTTCCTTCAAAACGAAGAGAATAAGCTTTACCCGATGAAAATCGGTCAATTTGTTCAAAAGTTATAGTCGGTACACACACACACACACACACACGCGCGCACACGCACACACACGCACACACCCACATACAGACACGAAAATTTGTTTGCTCAAAAACGACGAATTTTTGTGCCAAAAGTCTTAAAACATGTTATTAAACATTTTTTGTTTCAAAAATTTTTTTCACCATTACAAAGCTTCCTCTTTGAGGAAGCAGAAAAAAATCTGAGTATCGACGGTTGAGAGGAAGAAAGCGCTATCTCGGCGCGAGCAGCGAAGAAGGAGCTATCTCGGCGTGAGCTCAGAAAAAGACGCTACAGCTGCCGAGATAGCAATTTTTTTGGAGTTCGCGCCGAGATAGCGCTTTTTTCCTTTCAGCCCTCGGTATAGTATTAACATATACGGAGCGCTTGACAAACGTGTTTTTCCAAAAAAAAAAAAATGATTAGAATTTGTTTAATTAAATAAAAACTGAACTGTCTGTAAATAGGAATCTGCAATTAACCTACTTTTTCAATGAACATAACGAAAACGCTAATAGAATCACTGAAAAAAAAATCCTGCATATATACGGTTTATGTGTACAGAACGCTTAGCAAATTTTTTTTCCGAATAGACGCTTGAATGTTGATTTAAAAAATATTGAAATTCACTGTTGCACATGGCCTTAAGTTTCGTTAAGTCGCTCTAGAAACATGATTAGAGGTGTTAGAAGTTTGAATAATTGAATCACATAATTTTAGAGTGATTTTAGGCTGTAGGATGTGTGCGCGCCCGTGTGTGTATATATATACATGTGTATGTGTGTGTGTGTGTGTGTGTGTGTTTTATAGGATGGGGAAATGCTTTATGCACCGTAGGTACTGTGTACCCGTGTGTCGGACTGTACTGAACGTACTGACTAAAACCCCAACCTCATCGTCATAGGCCTTTCGTTGCCCCCGCAGGACCACCGCTAAGCATTACTTCATGAGTGCGACCACAGCTGTTTAGCTTTTCCACAATTTCTGATGTTTGTCTTCTCTTAGTGTTGTTAACGAGGAATCGTTATTACTAATCCTCTTGTTTTTCTGCGTTCCTGCTCTTCTTCCCGCAGCCTCTTCATGATGGCTGTGACGGAACTGCTGACCGCGGTCCATTTTTCCTCCGTCTCTAGCATCACTTCCACGACGGTCTCTGCAGTAAGTGATGATCCTAGTCGCTCCTCCAGTTCCTTTCTCTCTCCGGCAAAGCACGGGGACCAGAAGAATAAATGTTCTGAGTCCTCAGGCACCCGGCACCCTGCTAGGCACTCTGGTGATTCATCGTGCCTGAACCGGTGACGGTATTCTCGGAAGCATCCATGTTTGGAGAGCATCGGTATCAGGTAATAGTTGGCTTTCCCGTGTTTACGGTTATCTCAGTTATCAACCTAAGGGATTAGACGGTGTGTCCACCTCCCCTCCTCAGATGCGTCCCACTTATATTGCCATCGTTGGAGGCTATCCTACCTGATGATCTTCTTTAGTTCCTCTTGTTCTCCTAGGAGCTCCTTCGTTGCTCATACAGTTGCTTTCTCTCCACTGCCAGTATCTCAATCATCTGATACCGTTCGGAAGGCGCTGGATACTGTGAGAACGCTGAGCCGGTTGACTGCTGCCATTTTGAATTTCTCCTCTAATTCAGGAAAGGTGGGTTTCCCCCTGGCTCGCTGAGATAGGCTCCTCGCCTTGTGGCACTTCGTACGGAGTTGTGCGATTGTATCACTTCACCAGCAGACTGGCTTGTGCGGATTCCCATTTCCTCTACTTGGCATGGCGGCATCACAAGCACTTGTCACCTTCCGCATTACGTCTTCCCCTTTTTCTTCGGCTGATGATCCCTCGGCACAGCCGCCCTCTATATTGACACGCATGGCATCTGCATCGAAGGCGCTTGCTTTTCAGCAGGTGAACTTGTCTTTCTTTGTTAGTCGGTACTCCGACTCTCTCTGTTTTGCAAATCTCCAGGCTATGGCACAATGATCACTCAGTGTGCAGACGTCAGACACCCTCCAGCAAGTATTACCTTTGAGAAGTCCGCTGCTGACGAACGTGAGGTCTATCATCGAACTGGCTTCACCTCTGATAAAGGTTGGCTAATCCACATCCACCTTCTCTTCGCGCACCGACTGGAACAACAGGTCTTGTGCTGCATTGCAGAGGTTGGAGTTGATTTGTATTATCTTCAATGCTATTTTTGAAGCAGGTGTTGGTACTGGGCACCTTCTGTTCCAGGTACGTGGTTCGTCTCCTTATTGCCTGCCTCTTTGCAGATGTTGCAACATGGTGTTTCCGTGCACTTCTCCGCTTTGTGGCCTTCTTCGCCGCACTTGATGCAGAATTTAGATCTGTCGATCTCCGAGGTACATTTCTTCGAGATATGTCCATATTGTCAACATTTGAAGCACTTGGTAGGCCTCAACTTCTCGTACTCGTACGTTCGATAAATTCACCCGCATTGTCTGCTTCTCGAGGAGCTTCTTCGCTGCCTGCGCTGGTAGCATCAGCAGTGCTGTCTGCATGCTGCCATATGTATTCCTCACTGATACTACTGCTTCTGAGGCGACGCTATGACCGTTTTTACCCTTACCACTGTTTCGTAGACTTCCTCCTTTGTGGTCGTTCCATCTAAACGAGTTACCTCTAGTGTTATTTCCCGCATTCGAGCGTTGATAGTTGCATCTTCGCCGAGTACCGTGCTGAATTTTTGTGGCTTTGCCGATTATTCTTGTTAAGGATAAGAAGACCATCGCCCGATAACGTCTTGTGCACTCCGGACACTGCAAGGGCCACTTCTTGGAGGGTGGTGTCTTTTTTTTTACCTTGCTGAGGGACATCAGCATACGTCTTACCTTCTGTTGGCTTGATAACAAGGGCACAGGGCCGCAGGCGTCTGCTCTGCTGTTTTGTTTGCACCTTCTTCAAACCTTACTTGTCTTTGTTTTTCTTCATTTTTGTCCTATTCGTCTCTGCCATTTGCTATTCAGGATCATTTGTTTCCGGAACTGGCTCTGGGGAGACTGTCTACATCACCGACTCTATTGGTTTCAAGCAGTTTGGTTTCGTCCTTCTCTTGATTTTCCTCTTCTTTTGGTCCTCAGGTTGAAGAGGAGAGATGTCCTTCCGTTTGCCGAGTGTACCATTAGCCTCGTCACCGTAGGCTAACAGCTTCGGGACCCCTGTGTCCTTTACACGCGATGGCGTGGTTTGATGCTCATTTGTCTTCATCGGTGCGGTGGTCATTTCCAAGAATCCGCTGCCCAGCCTCATTAGGCGACTGTACGTCATGTTGATGCCGTCAGCCATCATATTAATTTCCTTGTGAATATTCTTAAGGGAGTTGAACTCCTTGTTCCACTTCTTCGCGTGCTCCACATTTGGTGCTTCAACTTCTTCGGTCGTCTTTTGAGATGCAGTAAGGGCCAAGCAATCCCCTTCTGCACCAGCCTGATTTGCCACAACGTCCTTCTGCCCCCCCCCCAAATCTGTGAGGCCTGCACCGACCACCGGGGCTTTCACCCGATCGGAATCGGTGGCTGGATTTTCCTCATTGTGGAGGATACCCGCTTGGGGTACTGTATTTTCTGGTACATCTACCATAGTTGGTTCGATATTCAGGGTGCCTTCCCCTCGCTAGTTTTTACGTCATAAGGAACCGATTGCAATAGGTTTCATCAATTTATTTATAAAAGCGCAAATTTGACAACTATCCGAAATTTACACATAAATAATTTTGGAACAAGTCACCATTTTGAAATAGGAAAATGCGTTTGGGGTTACATGTTCTACTTACCAAAAGACATCTTCCAGTACATTTGCGAAAAGAAATGAAACTTTTTTGTATTTATTTCATCGACATGAAAGTTTTTCAGTTTTCTCAACTTTATTAACAATTACGCGATTGTTAAAAATTTTTTTTATTTTTTGGACCAAGCCTACCTTGTGGTAAATTCAATTCTGAACAACTGTTATTTTTGTACTTTTTCTTGTAAAGTCAATATTAAAATAGTTATTAGAGAAAAACTGGAGACAAATCACGTTTTTGTAAATAATTTTGCAATAAAAATAATTTTCGGACCTCCTTCGTATTCGAGATTTTTTGATCACAATAGGATACTATTATCTACTATTTGCGACTGAAAACGCCTTTATAGCAGAATGTTTAAATAATTCCTATTTTGAATGCTCTGTCGCGCCGACAATACGAAAAGTAGTATAATACGTTTCACGAGGTCGCGCCGAAAAAACCATGTTTTGGATGATAAAAAAAACAGTAGTAGAGAAACAAATGAATAAATAAATAAATATTTATCTAAATAGTTTTATTCAACATTGTCACATCATATTTTGTGCATAAAAGTTAATATTAATTGGTAAATATCGTTAAAACAATCGCTTACTTTTTGTACTATAGAATTACGGTTTCTGTTATTAAGGCTGTCCTATTACAGGTATTCGTACTGCGTTACATTGGACGTAAGAAAACAGTATTCTCAAAATTTCATGAAAATCCGTTTCGCTGGAAGCCATGCAGATCCTTTCTTAATGTGAATAACAATGAATAGAATCTAATCACATTATTGATATCACATCAACTTCCAGAAGTTATACATTCTAGCCTTATATTATTAATCATGGTTTAGGTAATATACAAGAATCTTTCTGCTGCCACAAATTATCTTAATTAATCTCGTATAATGTATATGATATGTGAAAATCATATAAAAAAATATTTGTTTACTATTTATATCTTTTTCATGATTTTCCAAAAACTTAATTTTGCAAAGTAAAATATGTCTAAAGAATATACTTAAATATTATTGCATATACTACTAAGTTAACAAATTGAATTACAAAGACTTGTTTTCGGATGAACAAACGCTCAATCGTGCAAAACCTCTGACTCAATTTAACGGGCGATTGTAAGGTGGGAAAATATAACTTTAGTATCTTTTACCACCTCCTGATTGAGCATGTGAATGTGTAATGAAACTCGAGACGTAGGGGATTAAGGGTTAACGCAAAGAGAGGATAGCAGAGATTGAGTTACGCTCGCCTTGCGCATCAAGACTTTGATTTTGACTCTATACTACCACCAGCTGTCAGCTGCCGCGCATTTCCTGAAAAGTTTTTCCGTGGCCGCAAGCCGTACCTCGACTAAATCCGGGAATTTCTATGGGTTCAGCGAAATCGGGTAACGTTACATCCGTGTGCACGTAATGTAGCCCTACCTATAGGGAGGAAATGCGATTGGATAAAATGAACACCGAATCTAATTGTGTGTATAGAATAAAAACACAACATATGTATTATAATCCCATTCCCTTTACATTATAGTTTGTTTGCTAAATCTTAATTACAGGCAGAAAAGTGTGTTATATATACTGATTCTGTTTTTGACACAAAACTACAATTGTGTTAAATCTGATCTCATTTTCAAGCGTAATAAATGCATCAGTCATAACATTATAAATTATTAATATTTTTAAACTTTAAATTGTAAGTGTAAAAAAATATTAGGATAAAAATAGTAATCATTAACTTTATTTTATATACTTGGTTTGGCTTCAGATAGAGAGCCAATCATCTAAAAAATTCATTTGCAATTTATAAATCTTGAATACTAAATGGCCTGCACAATAATCTGACCTTTATATAGTTTAAATTTAAATTTATAATTTTTTCCATTTTTTCTATCGATATTTTTCGATATATTATTATTTGATAAAAACGTTTTTTATTGAAATGTAATAAACGTAGTGATGATAAAATTGTTTGTTTTGCAAAAGCAGTCGAGACGACGACATGAATCTTAGCAAAGTGCGTTCAGCATGAAAAGCCATTCACTCGCACTATAATAACGCACAATGTTCCCCCAATAGAAACGGAATGATAATTCTCCGAAACGCGCGTCCTCGTCCTTCTCACCCACCTCTCTCTCTTTCTCTAACCACAAGCACTACACGAAGAGCAAGATTCTAGTCATCCGCTGTATTCTCCTCGGCTCGCCGCCGAAACGTACAATTTCTGGTGCCGATGGAGCGAGCGCATAACAGGCCAGCTCTCGTTCCGCGTGCCAATTTTCATGTAGACAGAGAGCACGTGTGTGCATGCGCGCGCGCAGAGAAAGGAAGGACAGACCATCCACTCGGCTGCACTCTCGGCTCGAGAGAGGAAACACGCGGAGCAGAGGAGGGGAACAGGAAGGAGGAAAAAATCGTCCGTCGCGCGTCCAAAGTCATCGATCTCTTTGTGTGGACGCGAGCGCGTATGCGGCTCTCTTTCTCTCTTTCGTCTTCGATCGCGCATCCTCTGAAAGGGCGACAAAGGAAGCGGCGACCAGCAGCACAAAATAAGAGCCGCGCGCACCGCTCGTGCGGAAAAAAGACGGAGAGAGAGAGAGAGAAGCCCTGTACATCGAAGGAGCATCGGCCCTGAATCGCGAGAAAGAGCGAGAGAGAGAGGAAGCGGGGAAAAAGACGGGAATAAAAAGTAGCGCATAAGAAGTAGGAAAGAATGAGAAGGAGAGCGAGCGAGAGGAAAAAAGGAATGCATAGAAGAGAGAGAGTGAGGCTCCGAGGAAGTGGCGGCCTTGTGTCGCGCGCGCGCGCGTGTGCGGCACATAATGCGGTGGCACGCTGCGCGCGCAGGTATATAACGCAGCTCTAAGCTCTCGCGCAGCCCACCTATCTGTCCCCCTGCACCGGCTGCGCGCACCTTCTGTAGCACTGGTGAATGACCGAGTGTACGCGCGTGAGCTTTGTGTGCAGGTAGAGGCTCGAGCTCTCAAGTGCGATTACCGCCAAAGACGACGCAAGGTGTGCAAGGAGGATCGTAGGGCGCGGATTATGCGCTCTCTCGGGCTAGAGAAAGAGAGAAGAGGGGGTGTGTGGACCTGCACCAACTGGAACGAGACTTTTTTTCGGCACCGTGGGAGACTGCGCTCCTGATTGATGGCGAGTCTAGACTCTGCTTATATACCTGCAGGAGGCTTGCATTCGAATTTCAATTTTCACCAGAGCCTCGGAGATTATTTACGTGGAAAGGTTGCCTGGGATGAAATTTTAAGTGATTCGGACCATTAGTCTCGCTATCGAATAGAACGATCTTTAAATACTATAAATCTGTAATTCTGAATTTTTAATCGTCTCTTATTTATAGTATGCTATATTATCATATATTATACATCAATATTATAAACAAAAAATTTAATTGCTAATTATTGGTATTCTTTTCTTTTTTCTTTGCTCGTTTTATTATTAACCGCGCTTGCAAATTACTTTACGGACTTACTTTATTATTTGTGGTGGGACCTATTTTAGTAATCACATCTTTTCAAAATGTATTATAGATGCTCTCAAGGGGCAAATAAAATACTTCAAATATTCTTTAGAATCAACTTTTTTCTTTTATTAATAATATAGGATGTCTCATATTTAATTATGTAATTAAATTGAACACCACATTATTGTTTTCATGTTCAAAATCATAGCAATCTTGGTACCAAAGACACAATAAGCATGGTTTTGACCCTATTACTGAAGCTCAGTGAATAAGGTGATAATATAAAGTCGAAGAAATCGAGGTAAAATCGGGGTAATCAGGTTTGTTTTGTGAACAGCACTGTTTACACGATTCACTACAAAGAAAGTTCTTTGACTCTAAAATCAAGTATTCATATGAAACATTTTCTCGATTTTGCAGTACTGTTTAGAAAAATGACGATTTAAAATCGACTATTTTATTGAATTTCAAATGTATATATAGAGCATATATCTGAAGGTTTTCATAATATTAGATACTATCATGTTATTATAACTCAGGTGGTTTCCTGAAAATTTTTTTCAGAATGCATAAATAGAGATATGATGTAATTCAAATTTTTTTTGAATGTCGGAAAATACAAAGATTGAGATGCTACAATTGTAAATTTATTGTAAATGTCTTTTCTTTATTAAGCTATCGTCTATAACAATATATTACGAATTTTAATCTATCAAGTCGTTTCAACCTGAAGAACTATCTATAACTACCTCAAAAGATAATCAAAACGTTATGGAGTAAAATAGTTGTACATTTGTTAGACTCGTCCAGGAGATAGGTTTCTTGAAAGCAGTTATTCTATTGATGAAAGGGGATGTTTTGGTCAGAAGATAAATACGTACATTTGTAATTGTCACCAGTTTAATTTAGTATCCCAAAGTAAAGCCAAAATTATAATACAGTGGTTGTAGTCAATCTACTTAGATTTATTTATTTACTGCGTATTTAAAAGTTATAACGAAAAGTAAAAAGTATGATGAAAATTTATTTACTTCCAAACCGTGTAAAAACTCAAATTATTTTAAAGATTTTCATCTCGTGCAAATTTTATTCTAAAATGGTTCATTAGTAATTGCAGAAAAAAATATTTGAAAAAAAAGAAATTGGTAAAAATGAAATACTCATTACGCTAAAATTATATAAGGTGCTTAATGCACTTCTACCAAGTATTTGTATTAATTGATGACTAATTGTGTTGCTCGTTACCTTTTTTTCTGCTGATTGCCCACTTCTTGGAGTGAAACGCACTTACGTGTGCGCCTTAAGTGTCAGCAACAAATAGATAACCACCTACCAGCTACGCGTTTTTGCTTACCTGTATACTCGTTTCATCTCAACCTGTTGACATTGGCAACTCGAGTCTCGCCAAGATATTGAAATAGTCTTAAGTTGGTTTTCACCGCAAAAGAGTATAGTTTAGCGGAAAATTGAGATTTTCCGCCAAAGTATCATGATGAAATATCATGTGGAATTTATCTTACCTTAGTGACATACGGGCATTTGAAATTAGAGAATAATATATTATACCATTTATAGGTTTAATACAAAATTGTTTAAATTTTTACTAGTTTTTACGAAATAATTAAAGTACGAATCATATTACATTAGCACATTATAAATACTCAAAAAGTAGAAAAGAAGCGTTTATGTAAATTCATCATTATTGATTATATACATATATTTACTAA
>UXGD01004194.1:0-17860 GCA_900474315.1 Torymus auratus | reverse complement strand
CACTTTTCATGCAAAAAAGGTCCTATTCCTGCACTTATTTAAAAAATTACTATGTGTAACAAGGGAGCAATTGACTTCTTCAGACTCGGATGATGATTTTGAGCACTCGTGTAGCACTCGGGTGATCACTGAACCCACCCGCAGGAATCAAGAGCGACTTTTCTCCCTTGTTACATATTGTACTATTGCGCTTGAGAGCGTAGTAAGATTATCTATCTTGGGGTAGATAAATATATACCAAACTATCCTGTGAATACTTAATTACAGTTTTGTCCTAAGGTATATAGATATATACCAAACTATCCTATGGATATTTGATTAGGTACAATAATTGTTTAAAAATTTATGTAGAGAAATTTTTGGTTTTCTTAATGTCTTGAAGTTAAATTGTTATTTTAAAATATATACAAATTTTATCCCTATAATTTAATTTATAAAGGCACTTGTACAGAAAATGCGAGTAAAAAGCATTTTACCTCCAAACAGACTGTCATTTTTCAAGAATTATTTATTTATTTATTTTTTTTTTATTTTAAAGACGCGTGTTAATGTATTATTTTGTTTTGTGATGTTTAGAAGCAGTCCGACCAACAACAGCTTTTACGCTGGAGCCAAGTTCTCCGAGCCGCCGTCCCCTGCCAGCGTGCCGAAGCCACCCAGCCACTGGACTGGCTTTATGGTCTCGAGCTGTCAGAGCGAGATGGCCGCTTTCCGTGTCGCCGATCCAATGAAGATGTTCGTAAACATCCAGGCTTGATATGGAACAGTAACAACGCTAGCGAGGAGACGGAAGACCGCGAGCCCGTCGAGGAGGTACTACAGCGACAAAGTGAACTCTCTTGTGCGCGCTAGTGTCGTCTACCAAGAGCAGAGACACTACCACATGCTGTGAAAGAGCAGTGCTTTTTATTCTCAGTGAAGAGAGTTGGAGAAGAAAGGAAGAGTCCGAAGAGCGTCGTCTCGACGGAGCGTGTGTTTGTGCAGAAACGAGAAGCGGAAGGAGAAGAAAAAAAAGAGACGATAACACTAGTAGTAATACGCCCTTTCGTGCTTGTTTCGATGCCATCGTCAAAGGGACGCACTTGTTCGAAAAGTTTTTTTTTTTCTTTTTTTTTTCTTAAAAGTGTGAAATAGGCCCTTTGGTGGTCTGTGATCTTTCCAAGTTCGAAGCTGCGGAGCCAAGTTGCGGAGCTGCAGAAGAGAGAAGAAAGCGAGTCAAGACGGGGAGTGAAGAAGAAGAAGGAAGAAGGCTTCAAACCTAGGTAGGATCTGTCGTACCTAAGATTATTGCATTGATTCGATATCGAGCAACAGGGTCAGAGAAGAGTTGAAAGAGAGTTGCACACTCACACATAATGAGATAATAGAAGAGAGCGTAACAAGCCTCCTTCGCAATTAATTACGTTTCGATAAGGCAAAATATATATACGATTGACGTTCGAGAACGCGCGAGATATTCTCTACTTGCGTTGAGGAAAAAAAACTAGGAGCCGTGTATAAAGTTGTAAAACATGTATTTTAGATTATCGTGTATTATTAAAAGCGACAAACACACAATACACAAACACACACAAACACGTCGACGTACCGACACACACGTATCGCGGAAATGAAGTAAGACAGATACCTAACTGCGATGAAGCTGCGCAAAAAGATCCGTTCTGCCGCGTAGGCAAGATATTTTAGGATGAGCTTCAATTTTTCCGTTTTCATTATTCTCGTCGCGAAGAACATGTGCGAGTATCCATGATACAGGCACATTAGCACTCGCTTTCTCTTTTTAATCTCCCCTGTCTTCTTAATTCTATTTTTTCTCTCACTTCCCTCAAAGCCAAATACGTTTTCTTTTCGTTCAAATTTTAAGTTGAGATCAATTATCTATATCGACCCAGTGAGCATCTCGTCACGTACGCGAGATGTTAACGGTATTATTATCTATTAGTTGTATTATTATATATTATTAAAAGAAAACGAATTTTCTGCTTCGTGATCGATTTGTAGAGTTATATATGTGTAAGGATAAGATGGATAAATAATGGCCTTTCGGTCCGGGTTGCGAGCAACGATCGATTCAGCATACGCGAGCACCCCCCTAGACTGTGGCGAGAATTGCGTTTTCAATTAATTATACATAGTCAAACGGGTGTAGAGAAGAAAGCAAGACGATATTTCGATGGGTGTTTAGTTGTTATGGGAGAGATAAGACACTGCAGCAGAAATTCGAAGGACCTTAATGAAAAATAACTGTAGTAGTTTGTACGCGCGATTTACATTTAGATATTAACTCATGGGGGAAGGATATACTACACGTAGGTTATTTTTTTTAATTGTACAAAATTGCTTCAGTGTCCCACATGCAAGCTTTACTCGAGGCGCAGTGTCGCTAAGAGATACGCGTGGCCCCAAACATACTATGCTTACATTTTTTTTTCTTGTTTTCTTTTCGCATAATCTTTTTTTTTCTGTCTTAAATTTAATTATTAAGGATAAAAAGAGTATTTTTACGTTATTTTTTTTTTCTTTTTTTTTGCGAGAGTATATGCAGGATGGATTGATATATCTTTGAAAAATTTGTATCTGATTGTATAGTATCCGATGAGGTGTACATGTGTAAATTTTTTTTGTATTATTTTTATTAGGATTATTGCAAACTCAATCCACTAAAAACCGTGTTTCCGTTATCGACATTGATTTATTTTATTTTTTTTTAATTAAAGACAAAAAAAATGTATTAAAAAAAATAGGATTTTCCGATTTTTACAAGATTGAGTTTGTTACGAACGCGGAGCTTTTCCTTTTTTTAAAAAATCTAGAGCGAAGCGTTGAATCTAAATTGACAGTCAAAATAATCTCAAAATTTTCCAGAGTCTGTAAGCGCCGTGGTACGCGTATGCGGCGCAAAAATTGCCAATCATTTCTTATTTTAAGTATTTAAATTGTATAATTCCGGACAACGGCAAGTTCGACACTTGTTCGTGCCAATGATAATTTTAGTTTGAATGCGCGAGCGTTGTGCCTTACGAGCATAAGTTTAATTTCTTTTTTTCTCTCTTTTTTTCGTAGCTATTATTACTTAAACAATCCGATTGTTTCTATTTTTTTTTGCTTTTTACATTAGATTTGTCAAAAATTTTCTGGGTATTTTTTTTCGTTTAATTGTTTGTAGGAAACGTCGCATCTTTTTTTCTTTGTCGAAAACACTTAAAGCTCGACCGGAGAAAGTATAGGTGTATTTATTACATGTGAGTCAAATTGTGTGTTCTATGTCTGCGAATGAGCGTGTGATAATCGCGTTTCGAAACATTAGCGGTGATTTGAGGAATACCAAAAAATGTGATAAATTGATCGTTCTGTTTATCAATTTTTTAATTATTTCTATATATATTACAGGCTTTTAACAAAATTGTTGTTTTTTACGATTTTCGACTGAAATAAATAAATTGTTACCCAAAATAAAGAAAAAAAATTTGTTTGAAAATTCATTGATGCAAAATTTCTTATCAATATTACAAAAACAAAACAAAAACCAAAAAACTATATATATACATGTATATATATACATTCTATTATCCATGTAAAAACTACAATTATTACTATACTATGAATAACCTGCAATAGTTAGAAAAATTGGCTCTATTTGACGTAATACAATCGGCGAGAAATAGCTCACCGAAAACAATCTCCCATATTTACCATTACCTTGTCGCACCTTCTCCCCGACATACGGTCGAGGCTTGTAAATACCTTTACATTTGCAAGTTTCCAGCGGCAAGTCGGGGACGAAGTCAACACATACCAGTATTATCCTGATTATTATCGGCGATCTATTTCTCTCCCCTACTCCTCCCCCCAAACGAACTGAAAAACATAGCGCACCGTTTTTCGTATTCCTATAATCCTCGCAAAGACTCGCGACTCAATCGCTTATGCATAAGTGGCATTTATTTTTAAAGAAAAAAACAAACACTCTTGTCCCGAGTTTTTGCAAAAGACTTGGCGAGGAGAGTTTACAAGCGTGTTACGTAACGACGTCTCGTTATCGTCCCTTCATTATCTTGACTTTTTCTGTTTCTTTTTTTAAGAAAATTTTTTTTCTTCAAGTTCCTCCTACCACCACCGACGCGCCAATAGTTTATTCCCTTTTTTTTACCGACAAGACGACTCGAGAGTACGTATATAGCGCGTATACTTCAACGCACCCTTTTAAACGAACAAACAAAAATACAATGACGAAACACACACGCAAGAGATATTTTGTATATGCATGTGTGTTTGCGTTAATGATAACGAGCGGAACGCGCGCGTGTGTACAGAGAACAAAGTAAAATAATAATAATAATAATAAAAAAAACATACGCCGTCGGGAACTTTTTTCGAGATACACGAAGGAAAAATTTTCTAGCTGTGATTATTATCGACACCCTGTATCGATAGGTACTACTAATTTTAATGAAAAAAAAAGAAACACACGAACGTGAGTAAAAAACCATATGTTTAAACGGGGCGATACATATTTGAGTGTATGTATGTTAATTGTACGCAGATACACACGACGACTATTACACACGCATCATTAAGCTCTATATACTTGTATACTATATGTACACGAAGTAATAACAAACTCAAAATGAAATAACAAATTAATACAAAAAAAGTCTTAAGTTTAGGGTTACGGAGACAGACAATTAAGCATTACTAAGCAGAAAAAAATCGTTAGCGCGTAATTTTTAAATAAGTCAATAAAAAGTACACAAACACATACACACACACACATCGAGCGCCGAAATCAACGATGACGCGATGGCGCTTTCACGGTAGAAAACCGCACACGATTTTCTTTTTCTTGCCCATTTGTACACACAATCGTGAAATCCGTGAAGGCAATTCAATTCGAAATTACGATGAAGAAAACGAGTTAAAGAATCGCAAATCGCGCCATCGTTGAGAGCGGATTAAATCTCGCCTATCTGTTAAACGATATTTCCGTTTTTTCCTCCCTCGCAAGTGGGGGAGAAAAAACCATAAGGTGTAAGGGAAATCCAAACTTTTTAGGATTAACGATGATGAATACATAAAAAAAAGTAAAAGACGTTTAGGTTGTAAGTGATGACAAAAATAAAAAAAACGCGACTACGCGTGGTCGACCGGTGGACCGTTCCGAACAGCAACTATATGGCCCGCGCGTTCTTTTTAATTTCGAAATCTTTTTTAAAAACAAAAACCGAAATATCTCAGTTTTTTAACAAAGGGTATACGCTATTCAGTTTCTAAAATTTTTTAGCGCAACAATCAAAATATAACGCCAAAATCCGAGCATTTTACCTTAACCCACAGAGCTGCTGCGTAGTTTTTTAATAACGCGTTTGGGACGGCCCCCAGTCGATCCAGAATTTTATGTGATACTATAACGTACAAAGAATATTCGCATTAGATTTCGTCGAGGCGACATCTTACACGCGAGAGGTAGGACACGGAATCCGATATGGGAATCAGAAAGAATGGGAAGCGAGAAGCTTATATACTACGCGCGCGTTTTTCTTTCGTTTCCCGCGACCTTCTCTGAAAATTTCGTTCTCTCCGGGTAAGACATGAAAAAAAATATATATTATGACAAACAGAGATCTCTTACGCGACTATTCGCTCCTTCCGTCGGACGAGAAAATTTGTTGAAAAATAAGAAAATCGCAAAAAAAATTGTTTACGTTGTACCTCCCTTCCGCGCGCGGCAAAGTCTCCCTACCGCAGTGTCCTCGTCGTTTTGAGCGACGAGGCACAATTGGGCGACTAAAATTTCCTTTTTTCCCCTCCTTCTTTGTTTCCTCGAAGAGAGAAAGCGACGGTGATAAATAACAATAACAACAGTGCGTGTGCAACAAGAAATTGAAGCCCATTTGATTAGAGTCCAGCGTAAGAACGGAAGCTACTCCTGTCGTTTCTCTATTCAGAATAAGAAACGCTGGGAGTAGTTCGTCTTTAGGCAGCTTCGAGCGCAGGCACAAAACGAAAGACGGCAATGCAGAAGTGCAGGAAACACTTTAAACACTAAACACGATTCACAATTGCACATAAACACATATACACACACACACGCGATGTTAATACTTTCGAAAAATTTCAAGCGAACACGAAAGCAGGCAAAGTAGTTTTTAAGCGACCGTAGCTTTTAAGTGAAAACAAACAAAGCGAGTTTAAAGCAAACAAAACAAGGAGGAAGAAAGTGGAGAACCATACGAAAAAAAAAATGATAAAACCACGCACGCGTCAGGGCGACGCTGCACACGTACACGAATGAACACACTATGATAAAGCATATTTGTACATACACGCATAAACGAGGTGCGGCCGAATGGTTTTGTAAAAGAAAAAAAAAAATTATTCCCTTTTTGCGAAAACGAAGCCGACCCCACTCACGTGTTTTTTGTAGACGACGAAACTGACGGTAAAAAGTTGAAACAAACAAAGTAATGGCCAAAATTTTTTCGAAGTACGATGACAGAAGAATCTTAACAGTGAATAATATTGTAAACTATAAAACTACTTAAAAAACGTCGCCCCGGCGGGCGAGTAGCGCGGAATTTCTCCCTCCTTATGCCTTAGAATTTAACCGAGAATGAAAACGATAATGAGAGAGCTAAAATGGAAGCGCGATTCGCGAAGGCGCGCAGACGTGTTGCATACCGAACCTTAAAATCAAAATAAAAAAAACCACAAGTAATATAACGAAAGATTACAATGATAATAATGATGATAATAACCATAACGGTGAAACAAACTAAACGATATTATACAGCTCTACGCAAGCAATTTTAATAATTACGTATATATACACATGAGAACACGATCTGTGCGCATTCGCGAACGCGCGTATAAGTACGCGCGGTGGCATAAATTTATAATATACCACCAGCAACACACAAGCGCGGGCCACCGCGCGAAAACTCGTTTGTATATGGACTGTCCGGTGTCGCGTGTCTGCTTCGTCTCGAGAAACACAAAAGTTCAAGCAATTTGCATTGTTGTGTGTGACGATGATGTGGGTGTGTGGAAAATAATAATGTAATCGAACGAAGCGCGCGCGACTCGCGGTAGGACAAAATTACACGTTTGTACATTTAAGAGGCGATTCTCTCGTCCGCCGTCGTCCTGGCGGCGGACACGTACTGATTAAATTTTAGAGAAAAAAGCAGAGAAAGAGCGATTGAGCGAAAGAATGTAAGCGAGAGATTGTGTGGGAGAGAGTGAGATTAAGCGAATTTGAGAAAGATGATAAAAACGATGAAGTGAAGTGGAGAAGAGGTGATTTAAACAAATGAGGACGCGCTGAATGTGTGCTTCCTCTCGAAGGGAGAAATAATTTTTCGGCTGTATATCTTTTCGCGCAAATATTTAAACGCCGCCGCGGCACTGAGGTCGCGCGCTCGAGCGAGACTCGAGAGTTTTTTGTGATAGTTTGAGTGTATATGTATTATATACTTGTCCAAAATTGAATGTGAGGGGAACGATGGAATGCGAAGTAGTATTTTTCGGTAGAAGACGGGTAAAAAAAAAAAAAAAATTTACGTAGCGCGTGACAATAGGCCCGAGCGCGCGAGCTATACCGCGGCGGTGGTGTGCAGTGAACACACCTCTTCGAGTCTTATTTTTTCGTCCGTGTTTCTATATATATATATATATATATATATATTGGTCTGCGTCTAGTGAAGTGAACAAAAAAATCAATCACAAAACATAGTTTGTCCTGTAACCGATATGAAACAAAAAAAAAACACAATCATCTCCACCGATCAAGGCATTTTTACGTTTTTACATTTTACCGAGCGTGAATGTGTGATTATTGCGAGAGAGTGAGAGAGCCTGTGCGTGAAAATGTTTATTCGAACGAAGAATGTTATATATTATATACAAACTATATATATATACATATGTATAATAATTTTTAAGATGAGATATGGTTTTTCCGTTCGCGCGTCGATGAATATTAATATTAAAAAAAAGATGAAGCGAAGGTGAAAGGAATCGGCGGTCCGATCCTTGAGCCTTGTTGAGAGGTAAGAGCGGAGAAAATAAAAGAAGACGATTGACAAAAGATAATGGCTGAAAAAAGTAACGCGAACCACACACACGAACATGGTGTTAGTTGCGCTTTAAGTTTTAAGCTATATATTATATATATATACATACGAAACTCTGTGATTTCCGTTCGAGAAAAGCATGTAAAGGTTGAACACAATATTAATGGAAATGATGAAAAAAAAAGTACCGAACACACATACAAAACGATAATAATGTGTAATCTCAGAATGTGTTGGGCTCTCGTGTGTCGTCGACAAAGAGAGAGAAAGGAGAAGATAGCAACAGAAAAAAAAAGTTTATCGAATTTGTAAATAATATGTACGCGTAATAGAGATGATATATCGGATTTTTGTGCGGGGCGCATCGAATTGTGTCGCAAAGTATAAGCGTTCGATACCGGTGATAATGGAAGCGCAGGATTGAAGATTGTTTAGACTTGAGACGTGGAATATTATTGTACGGGCGAACAAGTCGCGCGGAACGCGCGCGAGCCAACGCGTGGAACGAGGCTGCCGCTCTTATGACTGACGAGAATAAATACCGTCGTTCCACGCGCCTTGGCCCGCGGGCGAGCCCAATTGCCGACTGTTCGATGGAGCTGTAAAGTAAAAAAAAATTGTTAATGGCGATGGTTCGGATCTGTAATGTAAAAGTCTGCTTCGTTCGCCCGAGGACGTTGCGATTGTAAATCCAATCCTTGGATAGGCGAAGCGGAACTAGCGAGAATTGGAAAATGCGTGGGATAGAGAGTGGAGAAAGCGTTGGAGCAAGAGAGATAGAAAAGTATTGAGGAAATTCGGTAAATGGAGAGCCGTCCCGACACCAAGTGCCGTCGAAGTATAACGCCGATGAGAAAACAAGCAAATTCACGTTTTAACGACACACAGATAATATAACACAGCTATAAACCGACAACAAACTTACATATATAATTATACACACAGCTACCACAATAATACAGGATCATAATGAATAATAATGAATCACAGAAGACGTGATAGCGAGAGAGAAGGAGAGAAAGAGGGAGAGAGGAAAGGTTTTAGAAAAGATGTTTGACGCCTAGATTTTTCAAGTAGGACTAAGAGAGGTAACTTTCGGAAGTTGGAAACAAGGAACGATTTCACTAGGGTGCGAATGTGCGAGCATACGGATAATGCGTGAGTGAGTGTGTGAGGGGCGCGTGGAGCAGCGAGATACGACGATTAACTGAACAAAAAAAAAAGTTGATAATAAAACAAAATAATTAAGCCCGGCTTCGGCAAACATATATAAAAAAAGCCAAGCCGGGCGACGCGCCCCGCCGCTGCGAAAGGAATTCTAACATAATATACAAGCATAAAAAATTGTCTTTTTGTCAAAGGAAAGCCAACCAAAAAAATAAAAAATAATGAAAGTGCGAATGAGCGTGCGCGTGAGTGACTGAGGATTAGCAGACGGCGATGAATAGAAAGTGAGAAAGAGTGATATGTAGTTTTGGTAAGCGAAGGTTTGGGCATGCGATAGGATAGATAAACAGTGAGAATTGATAGAGAAAGAGAGGAAGAGAGAGCGGCGGCAGAAGGGTGTCTTCCAAAGCGAAGCTAGCGTGCAATAAAATGTGTTCCGTCAAGTGCTGCGGCAGAAGAGACCCACACACAAGTTCGCCACACCCCCTCCCTCGAATAGGAGGAGAATGACAAAGATGATGATTAAAGAGATGAAGAAGATAACGAAAGCTTTAAGGACACGTTCGACGCGTAGCTTTTAAGAATGTGAAAGGAGAGTTTTCCTTCGTATTATTTTCGATCTTTTTTCGGTTAACTATTATATATATATATATATTTTCGTTGTTGTTTTTTTTTTTTTTTTTTTTTTTTTTTAAATCGCAAAGACCTCATCGATACTCATCGGAGAAGAAGGAAGAACGAAGAGAGTCAAAATTCACTTTAATCTGGAACGAAGAAAACAAAAATTGTAATATTTGCAATCACATCCCCCTTTTTCCCCCCAATATCCCACTTTCCTTCCATAGACAAATCTGATTTCACATACCTGAAAAAAAAATCCCGTCCCCATCCTTATTCCCATTCCTATCCCCAGGGCCCTTATCAAGGCCCGCAAATGAATGACGATGAAGTAGTGAACTATTCATTATATAAAGCGAGATTAAAAAATCTGTCCTTTTCAGGACAAAAGGAACAAAACAAACAAACAAACTATATGAGCCCGAAAGGGCAAATTATTATTCTTTTGCAATCTGCCCTTTTCAGGGCAATTTCTTTTTGATAATGTTTCAGGGTTGCCACGAAGGCCGCAGCTGCTGTTGGTCATGGTTGCCGGGGGCCCGCATATCGCGCCAGTCAAGGTGGACACGCGCCGCTGTGCGCGATTTGAAAACTCAAGGCGATTGATTCGTTGCTCTATATGTGGTAAATAAAAAACAACCTTTCTTTGTTCATGATTACCTGAGTTTGGCCTGTTATTTTTATCTCTTTTTTTGCCTTGTGTTCAAAGTATAAATTGATCGAGCTATTTAATAAAACATTTTATTCAGAAGCAGTCTCTTTCTTTATCAAACAGAATAGAATTAAAGTCTTATTTTTATCATTGTGACGTAGGAAATAAAGTATTCCGGAGCAACTCCAAAACAAAGCGTTATTAATTTTCCATCCTCCAAACTTCCTCATCCCCTTAACCACATGGTCTCCATCATTTCAGAGTACGCCCACGTCTTCTGGAGCTGATAATACGTGAAAAAGAACTTCATCCACCGAAAAGAACTTCTCCGATTTCCCAGGCCCGGCAGATGTGTGGGTCTGCATGTTCCCACGCATATATACACAGGTCTACCTCTCTCCACACACGTACACACACGTGACTCATCGGCCTTGACGGGAGACGCGCCATTACGCACGCCACCGCCGCCGCCGCATCCGATCGATCCGTGCAGCTGCTACTGCTGCTCCCTCTCCGCCCCGGGACGCGGCTGCTGCTGCTGCGTTGTTTTGATCGGCCGGCTCGATAACGCGGGGACGGAAGATTTTTTTTGGGAGAGGGGGAGGGCGTTTATGGATTTGTGTGGAGGGGAGAACATTGGTAATGATTGAGTTATTCCAGCGAATCAATAATAAACTTTTTTCTTTAGTCGTATATATGGGCTCGACTGTATTTTTTTTTGTCGCGGTGAGAGCCTGGTTGTCTGTGATTTATCTTAATGGGACGCGATTAAAGTGCAAGTCTGTTAATGGCTTGTTGGAATTGTAGTATATATTATTCGTGATCAAAGGAGAGCTTTAAATCGGCATATTGTTAGTCATTTATTCCGTTATTAGGTATCTTTTTGACTGAATTGACTATATCATAGAAACTATTTTTGTTTACAAATTCAAAAAAATTCATAATAAATTTATTTTTCTAGATCAATCTCCGACTACAATTATTTATCTCCCCAGCCACACCTAACTTTGCGTTCCAATATTGAGATGCTTTTACGACGAGTTGTTTACAAACAGTCGCTATAAGTCAACAAAAATATAGCACGACTGGCAGCTGTAACGCATAAATATTCCAAACTTTCTATTTCACAAAAGCAATTAAAACATCGACTAGAAATTTAAATCGCCAGAATCCATTCGCGTTGCAAGAGAAGACACGTACACAATATCGCAGCCGTCGCGCAATATAACGCTACATACTGCTCGACTCCGCAACGTCAGCGCGTCGCTAAATCCGTGCGCGCGACGGGCACGATCGATCGCCGGGATGGTTACATAGGTATATACACATACACATTACGGGTGTGTCTGTATATGTATATAGCTGTATATATAACATGCGCACATCGAGCGAGCAAATTCTGCTGGCTCTCATGCAGCCGCCTTTCCCCCTGCGGCTCTCTTATTTTGACGTCGCTCGATTGGCCAACCGATCCGTGCTGTGCTCCGATTATAAATGATTTTTTGCGGAGAAGGGAGTGCTGCTGCTGTTGCTGTGCTCGTAATGCTCATTGTTACAAGAGCAAGACTCTTGTAAATCTGTGGGCTCGGTTATAAGTAGTACTTATTGTTTTTTATTTATATGTTTATTTTTCGTACTTATTGCGCACCCGGCAAATTACTGGCTGCGCAATAGTTATCGGCGCGATAAGGCAAGAAAAAGCGAGCAATTGAATTCGATTGATAAGTTTAGTTTAATTTCCTCGAAGTAATTTATCGCGCGTAGAATATTTTTATATAGAAATATAAGTCATATCAGCAATATTGCTTTTATATAAAGCTGAGCAATCGTTCACTCCCACCAGGCAAGACAGATTAAAATATTAATACATATATATATCGCGCCTCTTGCAGTGAGCTATTTTTCAATTTGCCAAATCAGCTCGGACAGCAGCTGACAAACACGATTAAATTGTTAATTTTCGCTTAGCTCGCCAACCAGTGCTGATGCAATGGGTATCAATATAAATTCCCATTTTTGTTTTGGAGCATTTCAAAATTAATGATACCACACTCCGCGCAGGTACTAAGTAAGAGTATCGAACGCTCGAGAAACTTTCTAAACCGAGGCACCCGCGTTCGAATAGGTATAATAAACTCGTATCTTCGCAGGCAGACGACGTGCCGCGATATATCTCTTTAAACTTGTCACGATCCAGAATCGAAACCCGTCGCTTATCCCTCACTTTATTATACGACGTGCCTCCAGTTAACTGCGACCACATGTAGCACTACACCCCTGATCGTCCGAAAAATGTTCCCCGTCACGTCCGAAAAAGAGAGAGCCAGGTGCGTGCATTCGCGAGTTTTGGTGTATTATTTCGGGCCCCAAGGTGCAGCGCGCAATTGAAAATAACCCCAAGGCAAGACGTGGCTATCTCTGTGTGTAAGAGAGACAGAGTGAGAGAGAGCCAGTCGAGTTCAACGCTTCGTGAGGTCAGTCCGCGCGGACTTTCACTTCGGCGAGTGGAACGGCCTTTTTTCAGGTGACTACGCGACGACGACGAATCGCGAGCGAGTATATACCAGAGGGACTCTTCGCTCAAGGATGATGTTGTCTACCTGCGAGGCTTAGTTTGAATGTAATATGGACACTCTGCGGGGGGTAAATGAGTGTGGATGGTTAGGCGATAGAAAAAGGTGGAATACCTATAGGATGAATGATTTTTTTGTTTTTAAGTCATTAATCAAATTTAGCGTTGGTTGTGGTTTATTTAATCTTTATGAATAATTTTTTATAACTTTATCTAGTCAAAGAAAGGATATAATGCATTGTTTAGCATTGTTGTTGTGATATGCCGCTATTTCAAAATTCTATTCTTAACTGCGAGTAAAAATAATACTGTCTTTTTTTTTTAAAGCCAACGCATAAATATCTATCATATATATGCATCAACGCATGCGACTCCGGTGACAATAACATGTTTCTAGAGAAAACCTGAACCGCGACGAGCGATAAAGTACTTACTACGCGCGATAGGCGCAAGAGAAGTGCGCAATTCCGCGTCTGCTGGCCTAAAAATAGCCCATGCCTCCCTCGTTGCGCTTTCCGCAAATACACACTCTCTGCGGTGACTTTGAATTTCAACTCGTGGGCGGCGAAGATCTTTTGCGGGTGAAAGAATATCTGATGAGGTCCTTTTGAGAAGTTTAATATTGTTTTTTGTTGAAATTTGTGAAGACTAGTATTTTACAGTGCAAAAAGACTCTCAGAATGTGCTAAAACAATGATATATAGATTAGAAAATAACGAAATAAATAGAATTTGATTTTCAATAATCTGAACATTGATTTATTAAAATATATCGTCGGCTTAGAGAAAAAAAGCGTCCAACTCCATTTCATTTTAGCTGGAGTTGTCTGTTTTTTCCACTAAGCTAACGATATTAAAGTTGTGAACTGGATGTGCAAAATAGTAATAGACAATTTGATAATATACGTGATTAAATTAAGGACTAGAAAGAAAAATCAAGATAATACAGTTTATCGTAAATTCATAAATGTGTGAAATATACTTCTAACATTTACTAAAGTTTTTTTTAAATTGCTGTAAGTAAACTTAAATCAAGATATAAGTTAAATTTATCATGCTATCACCATATTAAAGTTGTGAACTGAATCTGTAAAATAATAATAGGTAATTTGATAATATATACATGTGCTATTGAGTTAAAGATCACAGAGAAAAACTAAGATATAGTTTAACGTAAATTCTTAGATACATAAAATATACTTTCAACATATAATATGTTATATAAAAATTGCTTCAAGAAAACTTAAATCGTGATATTAATGAAATCTTACGCTATTTATTGTAAAAATTAGCTAATGTTAATGTGCAAATAATCGCAATAAGCAATATTTCTTATCACATTTGGTTTTAACATTTTCGTATAAAAAATGCAAAGAGGAATGTGATTCCTGTACAGTTAATACGTTAATAAACAAAATATTTTTAATTCGCTTCGATTAAATATTAAATACTTTAAAGCGATATGTGTTGATTTCTTAATCTCATCATGAATTGAAATTCCTAGGCATCCTCCAAATTTCCAGGTTGCCTTTTGTATCTCCAATAGCTACCATTTCGCTAAAAATAAAACATATGTTTAAATTTTATTCAAATAATATTGAATAAGAATTTTTAATGAAATACTATTTTTTCCGGTATAGTACCCATTAAGCGATAATAGTAAATGAGTATTAACTTACCGTTTTGGATTAAAACTTAAGCAGCTCGCATTTTCTCTACTTTCTGAATAAAGCATTATTTTAGATGAAGCTCGACCGTTATTGACGTTGAAGAATTTTACTTCTGACCCCGCACCAAAGGCCAAAAATATATCTGGATTTCCAAAATGAAAACTTAATTGAACAAGGGTATGTTCTACTGTGATGGTCCTTAAACTTGCAGTCTAAAAACGATAAATGATTTTAATCTTGCTAAATATCCTTGATTATTTTAAATTTGTGATGGTTAATATGAAATTAAATATAATCAAAAGTAACTTATAGTCTGATTGAAGACATACCTGATCATAATCATAAATTCGTATTTCTTTATCAGATGCACATGAAACAAAAAGATTCTTTGTTGGTGCACTTTTTATACAAGTTACAGTACCCTTGTGTCTGTCAAATTCCTCTACCACTGGGTCTAAAATAGTATCATCTCCTGCAATAGAAATTATATTACTCATAAAATTCTACATAAAGATTTTCACAATCAAGTTTTTTTATACCTTCAATAGGAACAGCTCTATCAAACATACATCTATAAAGACCACCACACAAAGTACCAACAACAAATACGGATTGGTCTTTGGATGAAAAGTCAAAGCATGTTATATGAAGTCCAGCTTCAGATGCTCGTTCTCGGCTACCTCCAGCACTTTGTGGTCTCGCTTTTTCAGCAGGATTTTTCTCTTTGGCTATTTTGTAACTAAAATAAAGAAACCCAATAATAATTTTTAAATTTATTTTCTATTCACAATAATATTTTATGTAAAACTTTTTGTATTACCGTTTATGTTGAGCTGCTTGTGTGCAATTCACTGTTAACCTGTGAATGAAAATGTAGCCTTCAGCACTAGACGATACAAGAGCTGAAGCATCATTGAATATTCTAGAATGCCATTGTACTTGTGAAACTAAGTCACCATGTGTACAGACTTGCAAAGGTGTCACTGTAGATTCATCTCTAAGATTCCATACAAGAACATCACCTATAAAATTTATTGCAGAAGTTTTAATGTAACAAAGTACTCAAATGAAAATATAAATGGCATATAATTATATATTTACCATTAAATAGACCAGCTGCAATTATAGAAGGTTCATCAGGATGATAAACCAAAGAAATAACACAAGAAGAAACTTCAAGAGTTTTGCTTGGCTGAGACATTAATAAATTATCCTTTGAAATGTTGTAAAATTCAATTCTTGTTATGTCATTACACCATGTTTCATGATGAGTAGCACTGTGTGCAACTGCTAGTGTTCCTCCACCAGTGCTCCAAGTAACACTACTTATTTTTCCCTGCAAACATAAGTTTAATATTATAAGTAGATATAGTATTTAGTAAAATTCTTATTTTGTAAAGAATCAGAAAATATTTAAAAATAATTTGATAACTTTAAAAAAATACATAAAATTATATTACAATATTATTCATGAAAATATTAAAGTCACCTTAAAATCAGACATTTCTAGACTGTTGAGTCTGTTAATTAATTGAACATTGACAGCTGATTCTCCATTACTCCCTAAATCATAACCATCAAAAGCAGTACTCCCGTGTAAATCATCCAACACTTTAAGTACACGGGGGGATATGCGGCTCAAGAATTCTGCTAAGCTGTCATGATCATATTGAGGAACTCTTGGTGGTGGAGGAACAGTTTGAGTCTGTAAAATATATCAATATAAATGTAATAAAATTTGGAAGAGCAATTAGTTTTTAAATTATTTTAAGTTATTACCTCAATACTTTTGGTTTCTACGACTTGAACTTCTTCCGATTCGTATACCACATGTTCTGTTTGAATATTTGCTGCCGTACAAACTCTAAAAATACAAAAAAGTTAATAAAATTTAATGTACAACTAATTCACTGTATTTGTGATTGTATCTAATCACTGACTTTTCATTTGATGTTGGAGGCTCAAAGCCAACAGCTTCATTGCTGGTATCGCTAAACATTGTTTTCTTATCAAGTTTTAAGAAATATTATTCTTAAGAATTGCTATTCTTTAAAAAAAATACAAAAATACAATGTCAAGATTTTTTATAACCTCAACAACGTTGCTTATTTAACTAATAATACAATTATTATCAGTTTACAGACTGCTTTTTTAAAGCCTTTTAAAAATTAAAATTTAAGCACTGTAATTTTAGCTAAACTAATTAACAAACTTGTATGTCTATTTGTAAAAATGAAAAAATTCACATATCCGGCGCTAGCCGCAACATTTCAGTCGCCCAGATGTTTTAACGTTTTGGAGCGTCGGCGTACACTAACGCCTTCTTCTGGGAAATCTATCAAGTATCAGAAGCGGTTTCGGCTTACCGATTTCAAATTTTAATTTACAAAAGGACAAAAAATTACTTTTATAAAATAACTCATAATTAAAACAAAAATTAATTATAATTTTTTTAATTTTAAATTATTTACTTATATAATTAAAAGTGATTCGTTATTCTTTAAAATGTTAAATGTAAGTGGCAAATAGTAAAATTAAAGAGTTTACCTACTTGCCAAGCAAGAAACAAATAAAGAATATTCGCTAAAAACAATTGGACTAGGCAATTAAAATTAATCGTTCCCGGCATTTCGGACCGCTCGAAAATTTTCGACCGCTATATATAGGGTATAGACGGTATACCATAGTACCGGACATTCCTTTGTCAGCAGTCGCGGCGGTGGGTGCAGGTCGGGAAAGTTAGCGCGGGGTGAAGGTCGCAGTGGTAATTACAAGTACTAATTTTCCATCATTTTTCATACATTCTGTCTACATTGTAAGGAATAAAAAGAAACGATAAATTGAGTGAATTTCGTCGCCGTACTCGGATTCGGGAATAAACGGTTTTTGGTTAATTTCGCGAGACGATCGAAATCATGAACTTTAGTTTTTGGTTTAATTCAACAATAGTAAGTTTGACGAGTGCCTTAATCGCAGAATCAAAAATCGAGGGGATTTCTCCAAAGATGGAAGGCGTACGGACATTCCAGTGTCAACGGTCGACGGTGGCGGTTGCAGTTCGGAAAAGTTCGCGCAGGGTGAAGGTCGCGGTGACAAATACGACTTATTTT
>UXGD01004193.1:0-17861 GCA_900474315.1 Torymus auratus | reverse complement strand
TTTGTTTCAAAAAAATATTTCTTTGCTACTATTCAAATAAATATTTCTTTAATACTAATAAATTTTTTTTTCAGTGTGTATGTATAGGTATATAAATTGTTTTAGTTAATATTCGGACTTGAGACAAAATTTTTACGGAAAATTTAATGCATCCAAAATTTTTAGAAGAGTGATTTTACCTTGATGTTTGATATGTTCTCGTGGGTGGAAGAAACTAGTCGTTGCAGTAACAGCGTTTCGGCAGGGATCTCCTCGATTTTTGTTGCTGTTGAAAGTGGTCCTTCACTTTTGTTGAACTTTGAAATATTGCACTGTACACTTGCATGAAAGAAACGAACTCTGTGGCACACGCGGCTATATTGTACATTTGTACAGTAGAGACAGACCAAAATTCCAAGTGAACCGTTCGGCACGAAGGTTTGAGGGAAACTGCTGCTTCCTTGGACTGAGGATGTACTCATTACCTCCGGTATGTCACGTGAGCTTTTCCAATTGGTGGTACCTCGAGAAAGATTATTATCTTTTGCACATAATCCGGCACGCCGCCGAGCGTCTATAGCACAATACTTCTTCGGGTTACACCTGTATGTATATTTAGGCTATTTACTGAAACCACAGCCCGATAGTTTTATGATTGTTTGTTTAGATAAGAGAAATTCTTTTACTGAGCACAGTTTTTCGGCGTTTTATTGTTCATTTTGAGATAAGCTCTTCGTTGTAGTCTCCTCTTGCAGCTCGCTGCATAAGAGCGAGTTTTACAATTTCAGATTTTCTCTGGTAGAGAATATACTGATTTAATAACATTTATTGTTAACAGATATCGTTATGCTTTATTATTCATTTATTTTTATTTATTATTCCCCTAATTTTATTTTCGTTTATCTATTTACATCACTTATTTGTTTCATTCGTTTTCCTATGATTTATTTATATAATATTCATTCTTTATAATTTATTTTATTTGATTGTTTAAATTTTCTCATGTGTTTCAGTCTTTTTGTTTATACTCTTTGAGAGTCTTGAGTATTATAACTAATTTTATTCCAATGTATATGTTGGTTAAATATAATTATTGTAATATTCGCATTACCGTAAATTAATAACTATGACACAAATTGTAAATGTTTTTCAACTATTTACTTATTATATTAATTTTCTTTCGATTTTTATTTGTTTTATATATATCATTTGATTGTTTATATTTTTTCAAGAGTCTTTTTGTTTATTCTGTTTGAGAGTCTTTATAACTGAGATTTGTGTTTATAATCCGTTTAGAGTATTACGACTAATTTAATTCCAATATGTTGGTTAAATAATTATTGTAATATTTGCATAATCGTAAATAAATAAATATGTTAAACTGTAAATGTTCGTTGCAGAAATCTATTTAGTTTAAAATGCGTTGAATAATAATCTTCAAAAACGTGTCGAAAATATTTGGCACAGGTTAATTAGATTTTAATAGCCGTTGGTCTATGTATTTGTCGGGGAAATCCGGATTATGTCTAGACATTAAACCTGTCAATCACCAGTTTTATTTTAGCTGTGATGTTCGGAAGAGATTTTAGGATTCTCACGTTCCCTGTGAGGGAGTATCTACACTGGGGGCGCATCATGGAGCGTGTCGAGATGCGCGTTCAAACTGCGCGTACCCAACCAATCTCAGCTTGACTTGAGCGGAATCGAGTAAAAGCAAAGAATATCTAATCTTGACGTATGTTTATTATGAATTAGGTTTTACAACTTTTAATGTCATACGAATCGCCGATTTCTCAAACTCTAACGCACTTTGATCGCGTGTCGCGAATTACTCGTACGGGCGTATATGCTTGAGTTGCAGATGGCGAACTTGATAGGTGAACTATCACTGGCATGCCGAAAATTTAGTTGATTTTAGATAAAAACGGAAAAAATAAGGTAATAAAAACTATAGCAGTGCTCGAATAGTTTGGCAAAAGTTACAACTCTTTTATGGCGGCTTATGTTCACCTTTCAATGGAGTCATTGTTATTGACACGAGAAGCGCGTGATTGAAGAATATACAAATTTTATAATTCATCTATTAGGAGGTAAAGCAAGTTATAAGCAATCTTTATTTTTACTATTAAAATTAGAAAGAAATTTTGAGGAATTCTCATAATTCTTGGGATCTGAATGTGACGAAATAGAAAAGCAATAATAAAATATTAGTAGAGCGTCGTCACACTCTCTTATACCTATTTATTCAGTGATTCGTTAACAGTTCTTTATTACACGCCTCACTCCTCTTCGCACATATATAGGTTATACATTATACGATTCATTGCGCAACGCGAGTCCGCCGTAACACACACTATATATAGTGTTAGTTTTAGTCGTTATTCTACGCTGATAATTTCTAATATCAAAAATTCCCCACCTCCTGTATACAATTGCGCGTTTTTACATAACTTTTGTCTCCCTCTCTTTCGCGGGGCGGAAGTTTCTTCTACGCTCTTCAAATGACAAAGGCAGAAAATTTCAAAGGCTCGCAAAACGCCGATAAAAACGAGCAATCAAATATATTATCCTATCTTAGACTTCTCGCTGTGCGGTGCGCGCAACTACCGCGGCCAGTAGTCGATTCACAGAAATAATAATAATCTTGTATACACGGCGCGTGCGGAGTGATTAATTCCTAATGGCTTATTTATCTGATTTATCGCCCGTCGTTAAACACACAAGCACTGCAAAAAAGTCAAAACATTAATTTTTCTTTCGGCTTCTAATATTCTTGTACACATATGCATCGTGTGTTCCCTTTCCAAGATTCTTACCTTGACTCTTTTACATACACGCGCGCATATATATACATTGAATTACAGAATCGAAGCTAGCATCTGAAACCGTCGGTATTATAAGCGCGGCGGCGCTTAGCGAGTAACTTGTATCCCCGGGACGAGCTGATTATACGCGTGCGACGGTTCTCTCACCCGCGACTATTTATTAAATTATCGGTCGCGGTGGCATAATACACGCATTTTTCCACACAGATCTGTCCGCGCGCATAAATTAGCCCGGATTTTCTCGGTAGCCCGCATCGACGCGGGCTAAATTAAAAGATTAAACTCTCCCTCTCTCTCTTTCTCTCTCTCGCTATCCATATACGCATTCGAGTATATACGCGACACTCAGAGAGAGAGAGAGAGAGAGAGAGAGAGAGAGAGAGAGAAAAAGCGAGAAATACAAGCGGTTTTAATCCGCGATTAAACGACGGCTGTCGGCTCGCGCTGTAATTTACGCGCAATGTAAACAACATTAATTATATAATTCCTTTCGAAATAAAATATATGAAAATGCAGGACCGAAAAGTATGACTATTCCATCGTACAGCTCTATACTAATACACCTTTATATATATTCGTATATATATGTATTATATACACTTTCAAAACGCTGACCGGTAGCGCTGAAAATAAAAGCAAATTATTAATGGCCTTTAAATTGCCGCGCGTGTTTGCCTTTGCGCGTCCGGTGAAACCTCTACCGCGCGCGCGAGTCTATGGAAAAAACGAGGAGAGCGGTACATAATGAAACGGCGTTTTGCGGAAGAGAAAAAGAAATTGACGGCTATGGAGAGCGCGACATCACTGCGGTATGCGCGCGGAGTGAAACAACGGATATGCCGCGGAGACACGGCACTTTCACGAGAGCTTTCCTCGGATGAAGAATATCCGTGACGTTTGCGGTGGCCGCCGCACGACAGAAGAATATTGTAAAAAGAAGTCGGTGGGTTATTGATCGATCGGTGCGGAACGGTAATGATGGGAAATTGTTTGTTGATAGAAAATGTGTAACGGAAGGAATTGTGTATAACGTCGAGATTTTGTGGTTGAGAAAATGTGACGGGGAGTTTACTCGTTTTTCCGATATTCGCGCTTAGTTTCGGTATATTTATGATTGTGTTTAAGCCGCGGCGCGACGGACAATTTACTTCTAGTCGCGTAGATATAGATAGAACGCGGTTGCAATATACATTGTAGCTTAGGTTTAATTTCTAACTGTCGCGGCTGCGCATTCCGTGCGGCATATTTGCATAATTCCACGTTATATCGAGTCTACCTATGGTAAGCACGCGTAATGCAACATTTTATTAAGATGTGAGAGTAGATTCGATGGCTGGTATGGCGTTTATAGACGTCCATTACCGATGGTAAATATTTTACTTGCGATTACGAAATTTTAAGCTGTTAGAACACGTGCATGTGTCGCGCGCGCAACGCGACGTTTGAAAATTACGCTAATTAAATGCTAATAATAAGTGAGATGGCGTTTGGGTGTCATAATTAAGTGCACGTTTTATGCTCGAAAAATTAAGGCTACTATATTTCATGTAATTTAGGTGAACTTTTAAGTCAAACGCGTTTTATCGTGAAATGTAGCGAATATGTTTCGAGAGATTCTGTATTATGACGGGATAAGCATATAAAGATATGTGAAATTAAGAGTCTCTTGTGCTTGTCTTGACCTCGAAAATTTTCAAATTTCGGTATAAGAGGTGTTTAAAATTTATCACTTTCATCGACAAAGAATTTTTGCTCAAAGATGATTTTCTCCTCTCGAAAGTAATTACAAAGTGATGAAAAAAAAGCTGTTGTATGTATTTACATTAATTTGCTTTTTGTTTCGTAAAAATTTATATCGCGATATCTTTTTAGCATTTAATATTAAAAAGTCTTCAGAATTCAGATTTTTAAAACACAACAAAAAGCTTTTCTTATAACTGTCTTTCTAGATCTCCATACTTGGTAATAAAGAAGCATTATACATTGAAATTACTAAAGAAACATCTCTCCATCTTGTTGTATCTATACTTCCGAGCTACAACTCCAAGAACCCTCATAAAAATAACAGCTAGCTATATGTCACAGCAATATAAAAATGCTCCAATCCAACTTTAACACAGCCATTATCATTCCACACGCAGATACCATCATATAATACACCTCCAATAAATTCGCACAACCCATCTTTCTCACTCTTCTACTCTTATTCCTAGTTCTAGCCACACATATACACACGCAGAGACCATATCCAAAGCGAACCTCAGCGTATATAGCCCATGGCGGAACGAAGAACCGCCGCCACTGCCGCTGCCGAGATGTTTAGGTTGTTTGACTTGGCGGCCGCGGCGCGCTCTGTAATTATCTCGCCTGGCATGTAACTACCCCGGCCTCCTCCGAAAAATCGCCGCGACCGGTTTTTCGACTCTCTCTCTCACCTCGCTATACATATTCCCCGCTCTCTCCCTCTCTCTCTCTTAGCCGTCGCGGCGCATTACGTTTGCGATGATTTAAAAGCGAAGAAGAGAGCGAGAGAGAGGATACCGCGTATTGTGACAATTCTCTGTCGTCTTAAACATACAAGCGCGCGCGAGCGAGTAAGGCTTTTTGGATGATTTTTTTTGGAGGAGGAGAGGAGAGTATATACACGGTTTAAGAGGATGGTTTATACGTTTCGAATGCAATTTACGTCGTGTCGTGTCGTGCGTGCATGTGTCTTGTTTGTCGCTTTTTCGAGTTGTCGTCGTTGTTCGCGCGTACAAATGATTATTTAAGGCTGTTTGGATTTACTGTAAGACTCACGGCCGCTTGATATACAGGAGTATCTGTGTGTGCGAATATATGTAAAGGTACGCTTCTTTGTCGGAGGGAGATTGTCGCGGGGGGAATTATATACGAAGCGTTTTGTCGAATTAGTGTCCTACCCGAGAGCTATATACGCGAGATCTCGGACATATTTTCGCTTATTTATTCAAGAATTTTTTTTTCAAAGCAGCGAGGAGATATATATACGCGCGAGTGATTAATGCTTTGTTAATGAGATGTAACGTGGTGTGCGTGTCTTCGGAAGAAGAAAAGAAAAAAAATCTATTACCAACACAATGTTTGTTTGATACGGTCAGATATTCTCCCTAATAGAAAATCCCCGGAGAAAACTAGTTTCGTCACCTGCACCCGCGCCACACCACCGAAACTCATCCATCACTCCTCGTAGTTCAGAAGCGCGTAGTATATATCTCGTGACTTGCGCGCGCGTCGGTTTCTAAATTAAAAAGCGATCCGTCGGAGAGATGAGAGTAGCCTTTCAGCTGATCAAACAACAATTAAATCTACACGTAATAAGCTACTTCTACACTACTAGCAGAGTATATACGTGCTACAGAAATTTCTCGACTAAGTGCCGATCCATTATCTCACGACAATTATATTGCAGACACTATTATACCGTAAAACAACGGCGCGTTGTCTAGTTGGAAATTCCGTACTACTCGTAAACGACATATATACGTACGAAGGAACAAAGTCGATCGCTCGCCGAAATATCCCGCGCACACGGCACACGTGTATATAATCAGCGTAAAACAAAACACGGAACAAAAAGAAAATCAACGCCGTGTCGTCTCTTTTATTATGACATTAACTCCGCGCGTTTCCTCCCGTTTAACCGTCTCTCTCTCTCTCACTCGCTCACACATATCCGATATGTATGTATACGCATTTAAAAAACATCATACTTATACACAGAGAGACGTTTAAAATGCAAATCCCACCGCTTACAGGGCAGCTCGAATATGTTAACAAACAAGCATTAGCATACAAAAGAGAATTAATCTAGATTTCTTCTTTCTCTTCCACTTGTACGTGCATACACATATACACACGTATATACAGCTATATAATACGAGAGGGAGAGAGAGAGAAAAGAAGAAAGGGGAGAACAGAGGAATTTTCCCTTTCGAGAGGAAAGAGGATGCCGCTCATTAGCCGGGCTTTTCCACGTGCAAATAGACGTTTATGGTTTATTTATAGGGTCGACGGTTATCGGCGCGCGTCATCTTCAAGCTCCGCTTACTCTTCTCTCTCTCTCTCGCTCATGTCTACGTTAATCGTCGGCTGTTGGCGCTAGAGATGTCGGAGCCGTCGGAAAAATGAAGTCCCTCCCTCACGGCGCACGATCCTGTTTGAAGCGTTGCGCCCCGGGAAAATCAACAGAACTCTAGATGCCCTGTGTGCGTGTATGTGTGATTACAATGAGTATGGCTTTCGCTTTGTTCTATTAATCATTTCGTAACTCGTTTAAGCGTTCTTCCGGTTCGGAGCTCACCGACTGGAAAGAACGAGAAGAGAAGGACTCATTAGAGCAGGCGAGGAGAGCAGGTGATATAATTTACGTTTCCGTTTTTATTGTTGTTTGTTATAGCTCGCGTATACCGGGTTTTTCTTTATATTTGCACTCTCTAAATTTGAATCATTGGAATTCACTGACAATCAGTTATATAAGTATACCCAAATCAACTGAAATTTACAGTGAAAACTAGAAAATTTCAGTGAAGTATACTTA
This sequence comes from Torymus auratus, assembly GCA_900474315.1. Classification (NCBI taxonomy): domain Eukaryota; kingdom Metazoa; phylum Arthropoda; class Insecta; order Hymenoptera; family Torymidae; genus Torymus; species Torymus auratus. Next base: position 10,499 of record UXGD01004193.1, on the reverse strand, counting down.
TAACTGGACCTACAGTGAATTTCATTGATTCCAATTTAGAGAGTGCATAGGTATTTTAATTTGGACGCACTTTTTTGCGTCATATAATATTGGCGTTGCCGCGGTCATTAAATTTTTACAAACAAACAATTATGATGAAAAAGTTATATGTATATTGGCTAAGAAATAATGATATTGTTTGGCTCCATCAAGTATAGTAATAAAACAAGGCGTATAAAATTTACTGCAGTTTAATGATTCAAGAATTGCGACAATGCTATAACAAACTTCCCATAGTTTTTCCATTCACTAGTAATAACAAAAAATGATCATCATAGTTATTGACAAATATCTAATATCCACAGTTATTATTATCCAGCCCAATATAACCAACCTCTTTCATATATCTACAAATTCGAAAAAAAAAACAAGCATCTAGGTTCAAACAGAGCATCATCCTGACAATACCAGCAAATATTTAAAATTCGAAAGCACACAAAAGCACATCCCTGCGCCCATCCATTAGGCATCAATGCAAAAGGCAGCCGCGCAGCGCCGACAAAAGAGAGAGAGAAATCCAAGGCTCTTATAGACCTATATACCCGCGCGCGCGCGCAAAAGGAAAACGTCGAGCGAGAGAAAGAACGATTATAGGAGAGCGCAGAATTTTAATATATAAATTATGATGAAAAAAGGAACGATATTAAGCCTCACGCGCGCGCTCACAGCCTCGAGAAGCGTATATATACATAAAGAATTTCATTGGAAGCTCCTAATCGATTTTGACTCGGAGTCCGTGACGCTCCCGCGGGCCGTTCGCCGCCGCATTTTTCCCTCTCTCTCTCTTTCATTCTGTCCATCCTTTTCGCTCTTTGAGAGCATCTCTCTCTCTCTTGGCCCCGGCAAAATTTCAGAGGCGGCTGCTGCTGCTGCTGCCGGACCACCCGACTGACTATACACGTATATATATGTATACACGCGCCGCCGCAACCGTCAACGCTCCCATTGTCAAGCTCCGCGCGTTATGCTCGCTCTCTCTTGCTCGCTCGCTCGTTTCGCCTCTGCTGCTTCTTTCGCGTTCCGACACACATATATACGGGGGTATAACGTGTGAAGGTATAGCTGTGTGTGTATGTATGTGAGAGAGACGTGCATCGCGTGTCGAGTCTACTTAAGCTCCAATTTCCAGGATACCGATAAATAAACATTCCCTTGTGTATACACGGAGAGAGATGGTGTGTGTGTGTGCATGATGAGCTATTATATCCTCGTCATTATCGTTTAGCTCTTTTTAAATGTGTATATGTGCCGCGTTTAAGGAGGCGCTCGAGCGCGGTTACAGTTCAGGGCTCTTTCTCTTTGTTTGCGAGATTATGGTTTTTGAATTTTTAAAGGAAAGTATGTATGTAGTGACTGGCGCATGTTTACTCGGTGTAATTAGGTTCTGATGGGATCAAAGAGGAAAATTAATTTTAAAGCGCGTTACGCGTGCAGGGTTTTTAAAGTATGATTTTGAGTAGGTTTATCGTGTAGGAAATGAAGAGTTTTATAATGAGTTTTGTGTGTACTATGCTGATTATTGTTTCGTAGGTCTTGATTGAAGCTATATTTTTGAATAAAATTTAAATAATAATATATATGAATGCTTATATTTAAAAAAAAGTATTGATTTAATGGTGTTTGCGGTGTCCCAGATTTTTGAAATTTTTGACAAAAGAGATATACCACTATACACTTATATTGGTCACTGTTCACGTTCCCAAAGAACCATTGAATGTAAGGTGTTTCTTGGATTTTTATTTTCAGCGAACGCTGCGGGATAATGTCACTTAATGGAGTACTTAAGTATATTTCAGAAAGAACGGTATAATTTAAATTCATTCGCTTCTGTGCGTATGGCGAAATTTTCACATTTGCACATATACTCGCATTTATAACTTTAATTTATGTGAAAGTCAAATGACACAATTGCACGCATATACAGCGCGCTTTATATACGCGAAAATAAAGAAATCGGGTCCGAGAAGTAATCGCACGCGTCAACGATAAATATACTACGCGCAAATTACACTATCTTTATTCCAGCCGAATATTGAAACTTTATGCGCGAAATACATACGTTTGCACTGCACTTTTTCCATAACATTTCCTTTTTTTCGGCGAATTATATACACGAGTATGTACATATGCATGTTGCAGATGATTTTCCTTAAATATTGATTTAAATAACTCGCGGACGATTAACCTTTTCGTCGGAGCACGCACAAAACGAGAAACTCGTTCGCTCGCGATTACGCGCCGCTTTCAATTTTCTCACAGCCTCAATGCCTTTATAATTGCAAAGGATCGTTGCGCGCTCCCGCACGTGCGTTCGATTAAGACTTTCAGCAATATCTCCTCAATATATATATACCTACTCACGTATATATGGGTATACTTTTACTCCTCCGATATATATTCCTGCGCCTTTGAAGGGCGCGCGTGCGCGCGGCGGATTAAATATGGTCGAAACGCGGCGGTATAATACACACGCACACACCTCATCGATTTCGGTTTCGAGATATGGTATTTACGATTTTGAAAGTGAAGGTCAAAATTGGCACTTTTCGGACACGTACACAGCACCTTACCTATATCTCTGACGCGCGAAAGAGGGAGAGAGAGAAGAGAGGGAGAATACTTCGCGCGCGCGGGCTGCACTGTAATTACACGTTCCGACAACAATTCGAGGTAGGGACGATTTTTGCGCTTCTTTTTTACCTCGCGAGCGAGCGCGCGCGCGACTTGTAACACCTGTAAAGTCTTTGCGGCTGCAATTTTCTTAAACTGCCGTTTGACGTATACTTCCCGCTATGCGCGAATTTGGTCTCTCGCTGCGGCGCGATGGAGGGAGATTCTCTCGTCGCAGTGATGTGCGAGAGAGGAAAGCAAAGGGGTTGATGATGATTCTTCCGTGCTCCATTTTGGAATTTGGAAGTCATAATCGGTTATAATAGGAAGGGTTAGAATTTGTTTCGGATTTGTGCGGATAAAGTATAATATTAGCGCGTTCTAATTTCAGTACTGAAATACATTTTATTTCAAAATTATATTGCAATCACCAACGTAGGTAATAATAACCTTTAAAAAATTGGTGTGATTATCAAAAAATATGATAAAAATCGTTCGACACCCGAAACATCATCAAATTTCCGATAAATAAGTCACACGATTGACGACTTTCTCGATATATAACATTAATAAACTCATACTCCAAAAAGTAAAATTATGCGTAAATGTTTATTCTTCAGCTCGCGATAATCTCGCATCAGCGACGAAAGGCGCGCATTATTATTCCCCGCCGCAGTCTTTATCTCGAATACAAATTAACCGATCCGTACATTATACAAAACAACAATACACACACACCTCCGCGCTCTTATAATACACCAAAATCAATCACTCGAGAGTATTATAAGCAGCGACAGCATCAGCAGTGCGCATCAGCCAACTCTCTCCGCACGACCTCGTTATAACGTATATATCGCACCGTGCGGCGCGCAATTTGAATAACAATTTGTGTACACAGAGCCCGATATCTATACCTTCCGTGCGCTTAATAACACTCGGCGGGAGCCTCCGTGCTTTAAAAAAAAATGACTCGGCATCGCACGCGAGATAATCATTGTCGTCGTCGACAGACACCTGAAAAATTGAATTTCGGCAAATCGTCGTGCCGCTGCTGCTGCTGCAGATATATCCTCTCTCTCTCTTCTTTCCCTCCCTCAACCTGCACGCATATATGGATATATAGCGTATATGTGTATATGTAGAGGAGAGAAAGAGAGTATATAACGGCACGAGTGCAGAGTATATGTATATGCAGCGGGAGCCGACGGCATCCGCGCAAAACGCCTCTGGCCGCGGCTTCGGCGGCGGCGGCCATACGTGCCACTTTGCTTAAGTGCAGGGTGGCTGCTCTCCTCTCTCTCTCTCTCTCCCTCTCTCTTACTCTTTCGCTCTTGCTGCAGCGAGAGAGAGTCGGCGCGCGAAAGTGTAAGTGTTTTGTACGCGGGCACCTTTGTTTAATAGCCTCGTCGCTCTCTCTCTCTCTCTTTCTCTGCGCACTTGCCTCTCTCTCGTCGTTATCTTCTCCTCTCTTCTACCTCTCGGCATGCCGCGTTCGCTCCCCTTTATGCTCCTCGCTCGTTTCGCGCTCGCCAGTATATGTAGTGTGTGTATGTGCCGCTGCGATTTTTTTTTCTCTTTTCTTCGGTTCGGTCGACTTTATCTTCATTAATCAATAGATATAGAGAAGCGAGGGGACTGTGGTTCGGTGCGAATCTGCGAGTGTAGTAGAGCATCTGCCCTGATGGAGATCTACGTGAGAGGGAGATATGGTTATAACGCGAATTTCGGTAGTATGCTAATGTGGCGTAATGATGGTGGCGTGGTAGTATATGATGGAGAGAAAGAGGGATGTGTAGCAGCTACACGGTATGGAAAAGGGTTTCCTTTGTATAGGCGATATGGGGTTGCGGTTAATTGATACGATAAACGGAGCGATGGCGGATCGCGCGTTCTTGCGTTGACTCTTTATAACACTCTTAATTTTTTTGTATGTTACGTATATATAGTATTTTTTTTTTTTAATATATTTATCAGATGTTCATAAATATTCTACCTGGTTCAATGATAATTTATGCATCGAAAAATACTTCAAAATTGACTTCAAAAATACATTTTTTTTTTTTCCATATCGTCGCATAAATTTCGAATGAAGAGCGAGCGATTAATTACACGTTTTTCGATGATTTATATACGTTGTAACCTTACCGCTTGGCTCTATATATTTAACAATAATTTATTGGTCAACAGAGAGAGGACATTTTAAAAAATATATATAATACATTTAAAATAAATCATCGCTGCGAAGACTAAAAAAAAAGAAAGGACAAAGGGCGGTCGTACGATCAGCGTGTCGCGTAACAACCAGATTCAATCGCAATGAACAAAAAATAAAGGGGGGCAGTTCTGCAACACCCCTCGCATGAGCGACACGCGGAAAGCATAGTGTATATCACGCTCATAATAGGGAAATAGGCATCTCGAATTGATGTGCAGCGCCTATATATATGTAACGCTAAATGGATGCGCGTATAATTTATGAATTATTGTTTTGTAATGTAATGCTCTTTCACCCTCGTCCGAGCGCGCTACATACATATATACACGAGTACTACCCATACTAATATTACCCCGGCGGCGCGTGAAGTATATATATACAGAGACAGAGCGCGGCCATTGGCGCAGATGCTTATCGCACTCACGCGTGCGTGGATTTCTCTCTTTCTGCCTCCTCTGCGGCTTGCAAGTTGTGTTTTCGCAAATAAAATCGGATATTTTATAAGCTTGTTAATTATTTCTGAGCTAAAGTGCGGTTGTCTGCCTCCATATGTGTATATATAGCTATGTGCGAGCTGAATTAGCGCGCTTGCGAGCGAGCGCCTGGATGTTAATTAATAAACGGGGATGTATAAATCGAGTCGAACTGCGAGCGCGTATATAGTACAGCGATAAACGTGATTTATCCGCACGCGCGTGCACTAATGGTTTATCACAAGGCGCGTATAATTCATGCCGCTTTTTATACTTTGTCGCCTGCGCACTGTCGAACTGTATAACAAAATTTTCTAGCTCTAATAATACGAGACAGCTATATAATACGCATTCCTATATCGGCCAGCGCCGCGATGTAGTTTTCGAAACCGCATTTTCGATTCATGGCTTCTTTACAACCGAGCGCAGATTATAATTTTATTGCCACCAGAATAATTCGCACACTTTACGGCGCGTTATATATATACTATATAACGTGCGTACAAACACAGAAACACGCTAATGAATTATAAACACGCTGTAGTATTCAAGCCAAACAAGAGCATTAACGGGTAAAGCGCGCGTGGTATTATCAGCGCCGTTCACTTCGCTCATTAAGTATCTATTAGAGTCGCGATCTCTCTCGAAGATAACGAAATTAAAGCGCGACGGGAGATCGGAGCCCGCAGAGATTCTCTAATCTCCCCAAGCGTAATCACCAATCTACGATCGCCACTTTACACCCGTTCTGCATATATATCTATATAGAATCGATAAGAAGCCTCTTCTCCTCTTCCCTCGCAACTCTCGCGACATACAGATCAGAGACATAACCGCGCGCGAATTCGCAATCGGTATGCTGTACTTTCATCTCTCTTCTCCACTTGCCACATCTCGTAATCTCAATCGGGAAATCGTCGTGTGCTGCGGCGGCGCGAAGAAGGAACGAACGAGCCGCAAGATCGAGCAGCCGTGTATATATGTATTCAGCCTGGGGCTACGTCATCTCATACACACGCATGCATGTGCATATAACACACAGACGCTGCAGCAGTCTCCCCCGATATATATTCACGCCACTGGGATGTATCGGGTCTGTATAAGAGAAGAGACGAGAGCAACGAGTCGGCAACAAGGCGCTCTGAGAGAAGAGAGTAGGCACGAAGGGCGAGAGAATGGGGTGAGGCAGGGAGGGGGGGACACAGGTAGGTAGGTATATCGGTGAGGAGAGGCTCTCTCGCTCGCCGAGGGGCCTCACCTATAATTACGAGTAACTCAGGCACATTTGCGTTGATCCGACACCTTAAAGATAGCATTTAGCGGCCCCTTTCATCTCCGCGGCAAACAAACCAATTTATACCGCAGGCCGCTTTGTGCGCTCTCTCTCGCTCGCTCTTTCTCCCTCTCGCGAGCTGCTCGCGGGGCCCCGCCCCGCGCTCTCTCTTGGCCGGGCCCATCTTTTTCCCCCACCACTGAGTCCCCCACTTCTTTCTCTCCATCACGCTGCGGTCTTTCTCTTCTCTGATGCATGTGTATAGTACGTGTATTATACCTGCAGCACTGCAACGCTGTAGCCGCGTGAGCGAGAGATGCTGAGGAAGGAGAAGAGATGTACGATAATCCGCGACGAGACTGCACGTCGTCGTCGTCGAGGAAAGGAGAGAGGATATAGAGAAGAGACACGACACTTCCGACTTTCGAGAGGGCGCGCGCTACAGGCGCGCGAAAAAGAAGGAGGAGGGCCCACTTAGAGCGTGAGTATGCAACGCGACGAGCGAGGATTTGACGCCCGCGATCTTCTCTTTGATTTGGATCTCTCGTGCGCAGCGTTGTAAGAGGATTGGGGTTAATCTCCTGGGTATATTTATACAGTATACGGTTCGACGCGATGACGATGGTTTTGGAGGAATGTTTTTCGAGAGGCGTGTGTGTGTGCGTGTTTGAGTTGGCGGGGACGTGTGTAAGTCCGAATTTTACGGCTTGATTTTCCATTATGCGAGTTGCCGTCGCCTTCTCAGATTCGATCTAATGAGCTTATGGGTATAAAGAAAAGTGACGAAATTATGCTCGGTAATAATGGGTTTTAGGGTGGATAAAAGCGTCGCTGTGTTGCAACTCTCTTTCTGTATTAAAATGTTGGAATCCCAGCTGAGTTATATGTCAGACTATATCTTTTAAGATATCTCTGTATTTACGATTTACAATAATTTTTTTTAAGAGTATGTATAGGTACATTTTCACGTTTGGGGTCGGATATATAGGTAATCGGTCAAAGGTACCGACAGCATGTTGTATAATGCATGTGGATCTCATTTATTTATATTTGTTGTATAATTTATATTAGATTCCATTTGCTGAATAAGGGTTAATAAGAAGTGAGAACAGCAATAAAAATAACTTATGTTGATTAAGAATCGATAATTTTAGCTCAATATTTGTTTGCCCGAGTACCATCAAAGCAAACAAATATTATAACCACTCGCAAATCGCGTCGAGAAATTAAATTCCGTGCAGTCGCAATAAAAAACGCTCTCGAGCATATAAATCCCCGGAGGAAATAAGTTGGCGAAGAAAAAGGAGAAGAGAGAGAGAAAGAGATTGCATGAAAAATCTGGTATTTAGGGGAGTCCTCGGAAATGTTTTATGTTCTCCGTGGCATTCACGCCTCGTTTATTTGCATTCCCCCGCGGCCGCCACGGCGATATATGCGCGAGGGGAAGAACTGCATCTTTCTTTTCTAAAGAGAACATAATGGCGAATCCGGAAACATTTGTTTTTGCCAACAGCGTGATTTCTTCCACTATACGCGGCATGTCGTAAACGTTAGTTTTGCTTCTACTGCGAGCTGATTGTTTAATTTTACGAGTTAAACATTATTATACGGTAACGAAAAAAAAAATGACTGATCATCACGGACGAATTGTACAATGCCCAAACGGCAACAACTTTAATATATGTGACGCGCGAAGAAATCATTGAAATTACGAGCTTTGTAAATTGACTATTGTAAAAGCGTTACGAATCCTCATTTACGCAGCGTGTCGGGTTTCATTAAAAGCCCCGCGCGCGTAAAAAAAACGAGCTTTGGAAAAACAATCAATACAAATAGGCCGACGCGTGAAACTTATATATATGTATATCTCCGGTGTGGCCATCGTGAAGGCAAGATTAAATAAAGGGAATTACTGTTTAAAAATTTAATTTCCACTTGCGCAAGCCCGCGCGTACAGCACACATATAGAGTCTTCGTCGTCATGGGTAATGAAAAATCGCCTCAAGAGTCAACACCTGAGATTTCATTATACACGCGGCGTCTCATCACACCAGGCACAGTGAAGCGTTTGAGAAACCGACGACAAAAAAAAAGTCCGAGCTCGAATGATATACAAACTAATAACGATCTTTCGAAAGCCACACACGCGCATGGAGTCTATATACTCAAACGAACCTGTATATAATACGTCGATATAAAAAGCCACCCATGAATCTTCCGTTGGCCCGGTCGGCATTTGTTTTCCGTCTCTCTCTCGTTCCACAGTAAGAGCCAATATACACACATATATATAGACCCTGGGTATCATTCCCCGACGTACAATAGCATACCCACACTCGTACACGGATGACTTCAAACAAAATTCAAAGGCCAAAAGCGTAGCTAAAGACATTTGGATCCACACATATAAGCGTGTGTGCTCGAATCCATAACAGTAGTAGTGTATATTCCCTCCTTTATTCTCGTTCCGAAAGACACCTCAGTCTCTCTCTCTTTCGCTCCTCTATTCCACACCTCGCGCGAGCGCGCGCGTCTCTTGAGAAACGAGCAACTCATCTCGCTTGTTTTCCGCCTGGCGGCGATTAGGTCGGAACGAGACGAAGCAGAGAGAGAAGGAGAGCACCTGGGGGGCCCGTTGTTGCCTTTTACACCTTCGAAAATTGTTCCTTCACACCTTCCGCGCGCGCGCGAGCGCGGCGGGTGGGGCTAGAGAGAGAGAGAGTCGCTCTCCTTTTCGGTGCCGCACGAGATATTATATATATACATGGAGATCCGGTGCGTCATCGCCCTGGGAATCCCCTGGCGCAAATCAACGCAATCCGGGGGTGTCTATATATGCGAGCGTGGGTATAACAATGAGCCTGTGAAGACCTGCTGAGAGGCGAGATCTCGGTTATTGTATGACAAATTCGAGGGTGCGAGGGAAGGAGAGTATAGAGGTGGTTATTTGGTTTGGATTTATGTACACTGATTTTTTTGTGATTAATTCCGGCGCGCCGAGGTTTGAGTGCTGCGGTCCTTTGATGTGGTCCGAGTATAGGTCTCGCGTTTATGGAGGATTATTTTTAACTGTCATCGTTAATGTGTTGATATTCAAATTATAAGCGAGGTATGTATGCGAGAGGCTAGAATGTGTTATATAGAGAAGATTGAAGAGCGGCTAATTTTCAGTGAAATGAGATTTGAAGAGTTTCACAATGTTAGATGATGGGAATTGTTACACCAAATATTTTTAAACGTTAATAAGCTGGGAGATTGGGAGATGAATGCGATTTGGAGAATGTTTGAGATGGTAAATTTTTAAAAGAAGGTAAAATACTTAATTACACGTGAATTTTGTAATACAGGTTTCGAAACTTACATCTTGAACTAATACACGAATTAATAGATCTATACAAAAAGCGTTTGAGTTACGAAAAAAAATTTCTAAATTACATTTTATTGAATATACTAACTTATGGGCTTCTAAAGACCCTCGTGGTCGACGAAGAATTCAGCTGTCCGAGAAACCATTCATCAATCTCAGCAGAGAGAACATCAAAAACCAGCGACGAATCCACAGGCGCTTTCATCAACTATTTCTGCTCGAAAATAATGAACTGAGAATTATAGTGTACATCTTTCTTGTAATAGATTGAAAAGCCAACCATATCAAAATTTGATAAGTTATTTTTTGTACTGCCTGCGTTGGTGTTGGGATATTGGAAACGGTTAAATGTTTTTTTCAAGTAAATTTGAGGTAGTTTTATAGGACAAAAGTACCCTGCTAGAAAATAGGCCAACTTCGTTGGTTAACATGTTAATCAAATGGGAGCATTTTTACTTAAAATCAACATCAAAATTTAATTTAAACTATTTAAAACTATCAATAATTTTAAAGCATCTAGAA